>CM043018.1:139185413-139286549 GCA_023690525.1 Holotrichia oblita
TTCCTTGTTTCCTTTGTTGTGGACTAGGAGATGAACTGAGGACGAAGCTTTTGATCATTTTAACTTTCCTGTTTAGAATAATTGACAATTTATGACGTGTTGGCCTGACTTATCCAAAAGCCAAGATCTCCTCTAACCCAATTGTTTTCATACTCCACTTTCACAGCCTCTAAAATTGTTTTGTGGAAGACAAAGGGCCCCGGCAGCAATTAGACTCAGTTTCGGAAAGCAGGCAAGTTAGAAAGTTATTTTTATTATACTCTGGTCTAACTATTCTCGTCTTGTGTGCAATCGAGTAGACATTTATATGAACTTGGGTTTTATTTTGTAAATATTCAATTGCACAGCGTAACTCAATGCTTTCATTTAATAGCAAAATGCGTTTTTGTTTCAATCTATTTTTACACACAGTTGCATAGTTTAAAAAAATCCTAAGTCAAACGATACCTACCTCTCTGTCTGTTTTAGAAAACCTAAAAGTCCCTTATTTGTATAAGTAATTCTTCGTATTTTTCCAAATGGATGTAACTTCATTCTTTACAAGCTTATTAATCAAATGTGCGCCAAACTTGTTCAAATTGTAAAATAGGTGTTCAAACAGTCGATTTAAATGGTGGAAAGCAAAATCGAAAAAAAATCCTGTTCTATTATAGTTTTAATTAAAAAAATTATCTAAAATGAATCTCAGCTGGGGGATCAGCTGCCTATTATCAAAGTATGGAAAGCAGAGTTGAGGTTAAGTTTTTGGAATTTGACCATGTTCAGTATATTCAAAAATCTGGCCCAACCTCAATAAATGAGGAAGATAAGCTTAAACGTTTTGTTAGCAATTCAAGGTAATTCTCATACTGTACTTACCGAAACGACTTCTAAAATTAGTTTGTTGTGATCTACTGTTCATAAAGTACCGATAACGATGATTTTTTAAAGAGAATCATTTTGTTCTGATGAAGAAATATTGATTCGGGAAATTTCATACACAAAACCCTCTAAAAGTAATCGTATGATGGGATATAATTGACGAAAGAGTTTAATGTCCTTACTTTTTTTGATGAGATTGTCATTGGTGTGAGATATTTGAACTTTCTGTAAAATTTTCTAGTAACATTGATTTAGAAGAGCCTGATCTGCACCAGCATGGTCTCTTTTTTCAACTAGATGGTGCCCCACAACTCTACTTTTTATCTGTTTGCGTTTATTTGGATGAAGTTTTTCCAAATCATTGGATAGGTAGGAGAGAGACAATTGAGTGGCCGCCCAGATTATTTTCTGTGCGGCTAGTTAAAAAGTGAACTACAAGTGACTTGACCAGCGAATTAAAAAAATTTAACCTAGAAATTACAGAAGTCATGACAACGTTCAAAATCGCCTTGGCTATATTGTTAACGGTGCTCAATTCGTACATTAAATTTAGATAAATATTTTTATTTTTCTTGTTTACAATGACTTTCCCTTATGTAACCACCACATATTTGTCCTTTCTAATTCTGCAATAAAAATGGGGATTTACATAAGCCAAACGTCACATTTGTTTTTGAGATACCCTGTATATTTCAGTCTCACAACTAAAAATAAAAATCGACCGGTCCGACGGATTTTCTGAAAAACTCCTTGTTTAATTTTTCTTAAATTGAACTATATATAATTAATAGTTAGAATTACAGTGGCAATTTTTATTAAAAACAATTATTTTTTGTTATAAAATTTAAAACTTTCTTTATATTAAAAATTAAAATGGCATAACGATTGTGGCGCCATCTCATACTAAAAAGCAGAACTTAACAGGGCAAATCGCCCAAAGTGCCTTTCTCTAGCGTTGCTTAAGCTAATCACAACCTTACTGACATGTACCGACAGATGGCAGCGTAAAATTCTATATTTAAAAAGCAATTATTTATACCATAAATATAAAATTACTGTAGTACAATATATAACAGTAAAAGTAATAACTTAACAATTAATGCAGTCATTTAATAATTTTGTGAATAAAATTTTGGAGCTTCAAAATTAGGCAACTTCTTATACAGCATGCTACAGAATCTACATAGGAATGAAGATTAATAAATAATGTCTAAATAAAATGTCTCTTATTTAGTTTTTTTTAACTCGAAGACTTTTTGAAAGTTGTCAGACACTTTCCTCCAAGGTCTTATTTATGATCTTTTTCCACTTTCATTTTCACAATCTTAAATATTGATTACTAAATTTATTTTAATAAACTCCTGCAACACCTACAAACACACCAAGCCAATCTACAGGGTGTCATAATACTTCAGTTAACACCATCATGCGGAAATTACCCAGCAGTTCTTGTAAATACTGAAACTAAGGGTGTTCTAACAGTAAAAGTAAACAAAACTTTTATTTTATGTATTGTTCTTAAACTATACAAAGTACTTTACAATTTCATACAATTACAATTCTACTAACTAAGAATATCAATAAAATGGAATCAATCAAAATTTAACAATGCTAATTACCTTAAACCTCGACAACAATAACAATTTCAATACTACTAAATTTCACAAGAAAAAATTGTATAATTTTGAAAATTTCCGATTTCAGCAAAAATATGCAGTATATACATGAAGATTAACAATAAGCATTTTAATGAGAATATTAAATGCCAACTGGAGGAGTGAGTAATACTTTTATAATATTCTTATATACAAGTAATTAAGCTTTATGATTATCATTACTGAAATTATCTTAGAACAGCAGGTCATCATCTCCTGTATCTAACATATTACTTTCTTCATCTGCAACTAAACCTTTAGCTATAGCTTCAGCTTTAGCAGCTTCCACTTTAGCTCTAGCAATCCGTTTTTTTATCTTGAATCTTCTTTAAAACGATAAAATTCTTCTCTCTCCAACTCGTCCAATTCAGAAATGATGTGCAAGAGTAATGCTCAATTCTCGGAATAATTACTGAAAGAGATAACGGATAGATTACATCAGAACAAAATCGTTTATATTAATTATATCTTACCGATGCTCTATAGCGTTCTCTTCTATTCGTTATCTTTATCACCTCATCCAGAGTAACGAACGGTTTGCAGCGAAGCCAGCCTCGACTAACAACTTTACAGCTTTGTTATAATTTTCTTCAGTTTAGTCAACTGTTGACCACCTCTAGCCAAACCAGCTAATTCATAAGAATCGGTACCATCTTGGTAACTTTAATCTGGCAGGGTTACACCTATAAATCGTTAAAACATTATACAGCTTCATTTTGAAATTTTGTAAATAATTCACCAGCTACGTTATCTTTTTTGGTACGAATTTTAGTTTGTGCTTTAAACGCTTTTGCAGCACTACCTGATTGAAATCACCAGTCGTGAAATTTAGCTTCTCAAGCACGAAAAAGCGGCCTCTTTCATAACTTCACCCATCAACGTTTTAGTCTATAATTTTAACATCAATTTAAACATCGATTTGCTTTCAAATCATGACCGAATAAACCTCAATAATTTTACTAAGAATTAAACGAATCTCATCTGCAAGGCATCCGCCTTCTTCTTTAAGAGACTGTGACCTTTCTGAGCACCCTTTAGCCTAGCCTTCATTAACATCTGGGCGCTACAATGCAATAAAAGGAGCTCATGTTTGTTAAGCGTCCCTCCCTTATTTCAATACATATGATAAAATCAATCAAATTTTAATGGTAAAATATTTATATATATCGGGTATTAACTCACCCTCGAGAAGGAAAATAGCAAGTCTATCTTTTCCAGACATTTTGAAAGAGAATTCACTGGAATTAGTCTTATTAGACTCCTTAAAAACGAGTCAGCTGACTAAAAGACTGACTATTGACTTGACAGGAACACTGGAAACTATTCCTTTCACTAATTTTTAAAAATCACGTGCATAGGAAGTCAGATGACAGAATTATGTGATTTTTATAACAAAATTTATATTAGATATATGTTTAGATTGACGAAATAGGATTTAAATTTATTAAATTTTATCAAGTTGTACGATATCTTAATTTATTCCATTTAAATAAGAATAAATTTTAATTTAACTATGTGATTTTAATACTAGGTGATAAAAGACCAACCTGTGACAGACATTTTGTGAATCTGTCAAGAAATCATATATATTTGACATAAATATAACCTATATATTTTATGAACTTTTATTTTTAATAACTCATTTTATATTTACAATGTTTAAACAAGATTTCAAATATTACAAATCAAGAAAACCTGCTCCATCATTTGAAGACGTTTTAAATTTAAAACATCCCAACAACTATAAGGTTAGTTACACCAGAGACCAACGTTATATGCTTAGAATTCATCTACATCCCTTCTTAGGTTACTCCGGTTAGTCCCAAAAATACATCGAAAACCTTTTTTGGGTTAAAACCAATAGAACGATGGAATGTATATGAAATAGTTGATCGTCCAGGTAGTATTGTACGTTAGTTAAAGTCTCAATTATTATAGTAAGTCATATAATTTCTATATAGGTTTATTGCTTATAAACAATCATTTACTAGTTTAGGACAACGTTATTGGGTAACACGCTGTTTAAAAGATTATTCAAAAAACCGAATAAAACAAATCTAGATTCGCACGATATTATTCCTGAAAATGTTGGTTGGTGGGATTATAGTCAAAAATAATATTAACGCTGGTGTTTTAAAGAAGTTACGATGGGCTACGCTTAGATATCATCATAATTGGGACAATTGCTGTTAGCCAAATTTACACGATAAATCCTTCATTTTGAGTTGTTTTTTATTGCGTAAAATATTCAATTAAAGGTATATGCGGAAGATATGAAAGGCAATTTCCTAAAGATTTATCATCATTATGCAGCTATTTAACAAAATCATTGGGATTTGATAATTTTAACGCTGAAGCCGCTATTGTAAATTACTACCATTTAGATTCGACATTATCAGGACATACAGATCATTCAGAGCAAAATTTAGATGCACCTTTAATTTCGTAAGGTATCTGTGATTCATTTTAATTTTTATCGCATTTTAAATGCTAAATTTGTAGCTTCTCGACAAACAGCTTTATTTTTAATCGGAGGTCATACGATTGATGTTAAACCACAGCTATATTTCTACATAGTGGTGATGTTGTTATTATGAGTAAAGCGGCAAGATTAGCCTATCACGGAGTGCCTAGAATAATACAGAGTAATGATTCGAGTTGGGATATATCACCAGAAGATTGTAGTGGAAATTTTGTGAATGTCGAGAAAGATAATTTGAGAATATGTTATGATAAAACATTATGGGGACCTTTGAACAATATTTAAGGTCTTCTAGAATTAATATTAATGTTCCTCGCAAGTACTACATCAGGGTCAATTAGCATTAGATTAAATTTATGTACAGATTGTGTATATTATATTGCAATGAAGCGGCCAAAAATATAATTTATTTATACTAAATATGATATTTGATTTATACAGGGAAAATAAAACAAAAATGTCTACTATCAATACTGTTTAAATCCAAGATAAAGAAGGTACTATCGATATGCCTGATTTTCAAGCTTATTTTATTTTAAATATCCCGCCTAAACTGGTTTGATCGTTCAAGTAGGTAACAAAAATATAAAAAGGAATACCATACGAGCATTTTCAACTGAAAAAGGTTGGTTGAATCTAACATGCTTTGGGATAATTTTTTTGATCAAAAGTTTAAGACAGTATGGTCATTAAGTTTTAATTAATTGACAGTAATCAACTCATTGTTAAATTGAACTTTTGTCCTGCCAATCTTTTTGGTTTGAAATTGTTTATCTAGTACGTCACAACAGGAAGAAAAGGTGCACATTTTTGACTGCAACATTTTTGTTTTCAAACTATTTTATGCAAACTATTTGTAAATTATTGAATATATTGTATTTTCCACTAAACAATTTTTAAATTTCGCGGGCATTTTAAGGTGTCCGGCAGTGCAACCAAAAATAACTAAATTCTATACATGATACTATTCCAGTTGAATCACAAGTGAAATAGCACAGTATTTAGTTACTTTCTTCTAGAGTAGATACCAACTTAAAATGACTGCGAAATTGAACAATTATTCAGGGGTTGTTACACTGTCCATATTTGCTATTTCACAATCTTAATATTTTCTCTCTAAGATCACAAACCATCTAAAAAAGATGTACAACTACTCTATTGAATCAGCTGATCGAAAGTTGCTTGGCAAGGAGCAGCTGCCAGAATCAGGATGGAAAAATTAGGCGCGAAACGGTAGGCAACCAACATTACTATTCTGTATGTAATTTGCATAAGATCTAGTTGTATATTTTTATTCACGAAAATAGCTTTTCTTGCTACTGTTGGTTTTTGATCGATTATCGAACAATTTTATGCCAGTATGTTTTATGTGTATATTAACAAATAAAAGAAGAGGTATAAAATTGTGCAGAAACCGATCATTAACTGTTCGTCGAAAGAAAAACCCATTATATTTCCATACAACGACGTAAACTCATGAGACTGTACTCCTCCGTTGTGTGTTCCGATAGGAGTTTTATCATGGTGGGTTTAGACGGAACCTTAGGCAAGGTTGTAACCAATAAAAGAAAAGAGACATAACAATTAGTAAATAAAAAAGAGGGAAGTAAATGGGACATCCCAGCGAAAAGTGACTAGTATGTAAGGCAGTCTTCAATAAGTGGAGATCTTTCAAACTGAAAGAGGGGAGATTAGACAGTCTCAGTGGTGGTGGAAATACGGCTGACCCTAACCCGCGGAGGTGGTCTATCGAGATCAAGATGAGCTTAGCTCCCTGACTAAGATATTGTCAGATCTCGAGATCCTCTTGAGAGTTTTTTCGGCCAGCGCGGGAGTGTGTTGAAGTATGGTAGGCATATTCAGACCTTATGGTGGATCTGCACGTTTTTCAAGTACCACGACGCATTAGTGATGTATCTCAAAATCTTATTTTGAAGAACGTCAATTTTTTTCTATAATAACTGACTGCAGAGCTCGACCAGACCAGAGAGCCGCAAATTGGTCTCAAAAATGAGGTTTGATTTTTAAACTCAGCTGCATGGAAACTGAGACACGATCGACCTAAGTGCCGTAAATTCAGCAGAAACCTCAGAGAAGTGATGTCTTAGGGTGAATCTGGAGTTCAGGATCATATCAAGATATTTGATGGTGGAGCTTCAAGGACGTTCTCAACATACATGTTGTCTGGGGGAACAGATCGTTCTCATGGGAATCTATTTTTTCTTGTGGTGGGTGCTTAGTTGCTGTGACTCTATTGCTTGTCTGGCTATCACTGCAACTCTCGCGGTCCCAGATAGCACGATAGCTTACAGCAAGCTGCAGTTTTATTAGATTTTCACTTGTTTAAATCAAGCTCACTCTACACTTGAAATTCTAGCATACTGCAATCGCTTACACAGCAAAGGTTAGTCAAGCATAATTGATTTCTACATTACAGTAGAAAGATGTCATCTTCAAGAGAATTACATTTACTTAAAATTGAAAGAATTGATATTAATTTAAGAAGAAGTAAATGAGCAGTTCGACAGGTAGGACTTCTCGATGCCGATGATATTAGGGTTAAACTGTGCCAAGTGCATTTTAAAGAGCAAGCCGCAGTGTTAGACAGAGTCAAAAGCGCTTGCAACGTTGGAATTCGGTAGACAGTCCGTCCCTGAACCCGAACTTTTAATTTATTTGCTCGATGTAATCGGTAATTTCTACTCTAAAGACGATTTAAAAGGACAGCCTTGCTATTTTTGATATGTTAGAGAGTAAACTTATCGGTGTATAGTTTTGAGGGAAGAGACTGTCTTTGCACTTTTTTGGATTCACCTGGAGGTGGGCATGTTTCCAGATGGTCAGCAGCAAATGTCTGAAGTTGAGAATGGCTTTTACGATGTTGGTTAGGCACAGAACGACTCTGTCGACAACTTTTTAAGGGCAGTGTTAGTAATGCCGTCATAGCGAGGGGCCTTACCACATTTGCGAGCCTTTATGTGGAATTTAATTTCGTCGATGTCTATTGGTGGAATAGGATCTCCAGGAGAAGAGACAGAGAACCAAAGAAGTGGTAAACTTCCTAGATTAAGCAATCGGTGAAGGCTGCATGATCAATGAAAATCCTTTATTCGTTACCCATCTGAAATAAAAGCCCCAAAAAAGTTTTGAATTTCAAAAAAATCTATGAAACTGACATAAATTGTTAAACATCAGAAAATTATGACCAATAGTGACTGATAGGACTCGAACAAGATTTGAGAATAATGTACGGAACCACAAACCTATCATTATAGAGATATTAAGACAATTCTATTACATTATTTTTATTCTTTATTAGAACAAATTTTACACGAATTAATTTTTCAATTTGTATGTTATATAAGGTTGAATAGAATGCAAAGTTGCGCACGGACATATATCCAATAATCCCATAAGATCGTATATATTCACGGAAAACATCCAAAGTCTCTTAGCTATAAAGCATTTAAAGCAATGGTTTGTTTTGGTCACCAATTGGCTTTTTGCATTTCGGAGAGCTCATCCTGGCTTGACGTATGTTCGTAGTACTCGGTTTGAAAACTGGTATATTCGGGTTAGATTTTATTTCTCCTTCTCTCGGAAGAGATACCATTCCTCATGGATACTGCACAATGGATACTTAACAGGAGGTGAAAATAATTTTGATATAGACGTGCTTACCTTCCACAAAATCTTTTAAAGGTGCGAGGTAGTTTTGCGTTAAATAAGCTTCATCAAACTCACACAATTGTCAATGTCAAAATGTTTCTTGTCGATATTTTTTTGTTACTCTTACGTATTTGTCAAAATTTCCTGTCAGTTTATTGTCAATTTGTGTGTTAATCCACCATTCATTATGCGAAAATGTTCGATTCATATTCAGCAGTTTTAATCAGTGTAACGCTTTGGACTAGTCATTACTTTTTTATTAGATATCTATTCAAGGATAAATCGCCGGAGTTCTGCAATCGAATAATAACACTTGTACACGGATCTTCAGTTGCATTCCTTGGTCTAAATCAATGTTTTTCTGGTGAAATTTCGCCGATATATACACCCCAAAATCAAACGACGAATGTACAGAAATTTATTTTGCTATGGAGTTTAGGTTACTTCATGTTCGACATAGGATGGTGTTTGTATTACCAATCGGAGACCATACTCATGATAATGCATCATATATGCAGCATTACTTCATTGTTCAGCATGTTGATGAGGGCTACATCCGGTGGACAAGCTACTTGTTGTCTGGGAGCTTTGGAAATTACGAATCCGTTCTTGCAAGCTCGCTGGTTCGTCCGAACTTTTGGCTATCACAAGACGCCGTTGTTTAACAGTCTAGAGATTGTATACATGCTATTATTTTTATTTATAAGGATAGTTCTTGGAACGTTTTATATTTTCATTGTCCTTTACTACGGGAATACGTGGGATTATATGTTCATGACGGGAGCATTATATGTTATTTCTTGATGTTTGTGTTAAAAATACTTGAGTATATGCGAGCGAAATATAGTCAATTATTTAATCGATGGCGTCATGGCACACCACACGAGGATGTAGTAAGCGGTATTATTCCACCTCATTCATAATGTAGATTTTATGTTGAAATGTAAAAATTGATATTAATACTTGTAAGCTGTATTTTGTGATCTCTATGTTAATTATATGTGAAATTACAAAATTTGATTAGAAAATATGCTTAAATAAAGTTCTCCTTTGTTTATTATTCACAATAAGACTTTATAACCACTAATTGTTTAAAATAAATATAAAATTTAATTATTTTTAAAACATCATGCAAAATGAACAAACTTATTCCGAGGTCGCCATGTAAGTATCACCAAATTAAGGTAGATGTCGCTAGCGTAGCTCGAGAATTGATACGAACGGAGTTTGTAATATCATTCATAGATGGCGCTATTTTAGGATATAATAACGATTTTAATTTAAATGAATATTTAAAATATAACTACTTGGATGATCTCGTTTTAATTGGAGTATCTGTCAGATTATTAATTGGTTCAGATAGTTTATTAATTGCGCCCATTAATGCCAGAATAGAATACGAGAATCGATGATATTATTCTTTGTATCCAATTTAATTTTTCTTACTAAAATGTCAGCTATATAGAGCTGTTTAAATTATTGTGTCAATTTGTAATCGCGAACAAAACTCCCTACTCGATGATCATCTGTCAAGTTATTTACTTGCTGACTTTGTATGAATATTGCAATAAGAGAATTAATGAGAAGGATCCATAATAAACGCAATACGTTCTGATCATTAATTTAATTGCCTCGTATTTATTTTTAATGGAGTCGTTCGGGTGGTTTCTTACTTGTAAGAAATTAATGATCGGTTTAGAGTATCTACCTACCTGTATACCTGCGTATTACCTAAATGCAAATTCGATTTATTCATTTATTGCTTCTCCTATATAGATATTTCTACAGCCTGTGAGTTATTAGTTAATTTGTTTTGTTTGTAAACGACCGATTAATTGTCTTTAGCAATTGACATTTGCCAGAGTGCTGTAATTTATAAAAATCATACATTTTCCAGTTTATGAGTTGTCAGAGAACTTTGAAGCGCTGAATCTACTTCAGTTATGAAAATAACGTTTTTGGATTTTGACATTAGTCCCGGTAATTTTGACAGTTACAATAATCAAAAATGTAAAAATAACCGTCCTTTTATAGTTTAAACTATTTCGATAATGAAATCCATTCATATTCCAAATTGACATCTGTCAGAGTTAGATGTGTTATTTAGGAAGAATATATTTTTTTGACTTTGACAGTTGTCACGATAATTTTGACAGTTACAATTATAAACATTATGAAAATCATCGATCTTGTAGCTGTGCAACTATCAAAGATGTTATGTCGTGTCAAGCTATTGCAAACATGAAAATAACTGCTGTTACATCTTGATAGCTGTAAAAGCTAGTTTGTTCGTTATTGTTATAATTGCCAATGGTTTTTCGAAAATCGTTCAAAGACACTCGAAGGCACAGAGCCATATGTGATTTATGAAGAACAATCCTTTTTGACTGTGACAGCTGTCACAGTAATTTTGATTGGTACAATTATCAAAATTGAAATTATAACTGTTCCTGTTGCTGGCAGCTATTTTTGTATGTTGATAACTATTGCATGACCTTGTTACTTATAATTACCAACATTACAAGCAGTTTTTAACGTAGTAGCTGTCAAAGAAACTCGCAAGTAGATTGAAAAGAGAATGTTCTCAATCGTATGTAATTATTGCAATAGTGGGATATAGCTGTTTATAAAATTTGACACCTGTCAAACTTACTTTGACAGTTCTAATTAACAGAATCGCAAAAACCATTCGTTTTCCCACATTACGGGCTGTCAGTGGTATTTGAGAGCGCGAAACCATTTCAATAATGAAAAATAACATTTTTCGTAATAATTTTGACAACCGACTGAAATAACAATTACAACATATTTAGATACGTAAATGTGACATGTATGTAGTTGCTGCATTATAACTGAAGCTTTTTGCGCTGATACCTGTTATTTTAAGAGTTATTTTAAGGATGACCGGGTTTACGAAAGTATTGTAATTGTGAATAAAGTTTATTTTAAAATTCGACATTCAACTTTACTTTGGCAGTTATTATTACATATTATTATTGTCGTAAAAAGCAAGGTATTTTCCAGTTTAGCAGCTGATAGAGATGGTCAAAGGCATGAAGCTATTTCAATGATAAAAAGATAACCTTTTTCACAATTTGACAGCTGTCATAATAATTTTGACAGTCACAACTATGAAAATTGTAAAAACTTAATGTTGGTTTGGCTTGCCAGCCATCGAACACTAGGAATAACTGTAAATTGGTTTTGTCAAGACCGTTTGTTAATTTTGGTAACAATAATGGTTATGACTAAGTATTTTGCTTTAAATTTAACATCATATACATACTAACAAAAATATTAAGCCGGTTTTCATGCATGACATCAAGTAGTTTCCATTAACTACTGGACAAACCACAAGTGATGTAGGTATTTGACGCCATTTACTTTCGAAATGGTTCTGCAGACATTAGCAAGCAGTTTGCATTGAAGGAATTTATATTAAAGGAGTAAATCAATGCGGCGGTAAAATTTGTATGGTGCAATATTCTATAACGCCTTTACGTCCGCCTTTCAATTTACATAGCTAGTTACAGTTGAACAAAGCGGTTAGAAAGGACTGACCAAACGACCGCGTTCGCCCGCAAATGTTTACAAACACCACTGGGCTCATAACTGGTCGTAAAAGCAAACGCTTGAACTTTAATATTTCCGTAACAATTCTATATAAATGTACCTACGTGAATTAATTTACGAATTTTGCATGAGAGAACCAGAAGGTAGCAGGTGTATGTGACATTTGCATAGAATCAAACTTTCATTAATGGAATAGATTTTGATTTAAACTATCTAGATTCAAGCATTGTAGTAGACGAATAGACGCCATTTTGTAGATAAGAATGTATACAAATAATCGACTCGGTCTTTGTACCTCGTTCAAAATTCACTGTGCGTTCAAGGGAGTAGATCACTAAGACTGAGAGCTTTCGAGAGAAGGGTCCCGATCGTATATCTATGTTAATTCTTTAAGTAGACGCTGGAGAAAGCTCTCTCTTCTGGACCCAATGAATTTTTAAAATGTAAATAAAAATAAGATTACCCATCCAATATGGCGGCTGGCAGACAAGAGGACGTCAATAATTCAGCGATTCAAGTGTATAGGTGGTCTTTTTTTTTGAAATGTAAATTTCGGAATCCTATTAATAGGATTAGAAACTTTACGAATTCGGCTTTGCTTTGAATTGAGGGAGAGTTACGACGTTGTCGCCGCTTCTACCCGGATTGCCATGTAAAGTATATTTTTGTTGGAAAATGCTGGGCGTCTTTTCGTGCGATTTTATCGTGGTTTGAAATAATTATAGGATCCGAGTAGAATCGAGGTTTTGTTTGTATTGATAATACTCCTATCGAAAGGGTTCAAATATGGAGTTAGTGTCATAATTTAAAGTGAATTAAGAAATAATTCGCAAGAACATTTTTTGGTTTATTACTACGACAAGCATTTTGATCATGGAAGAACTACGTGTGGTACCTATACGATGAAAGTTTTGGAACGTATGCTATATTTCGCAAAGTTGGATAATTACGATTTCCTTAGATTGCTGGAACTCTAACTCGTGATTTAATCTTCTTTGACGTTGTTTCACGTTTGTTCCACATTATTTAATAGTTTTGCAAAGAAATACTACAAATTACAAAGAAGGCAAAAAGCATTTTTAGGTCAGCTCATCCATTTTTTCGAAACTTTAAATATTAAAGGTTGTTTTAAGGTGGCTCATATTCAGCAAAAATTAAAAATTAGTAATTTTTTTTAGCTCAACCTAAAAATTTTGGACATCAGTCCAAACTGTTTTAGGTTTCTACATACATTTTTCTTCGGGGATCTTCGTGGAGTGCGAGCTTTTAACCGCATCGTAAGATTTTTGGGTAGTCCAGATAAGCGCAGAGGCCACTTGGAAGTATGATCTTGTCGGCTCAGGTCCATGACGAGGAATTCGCCTCAGAGCAGCTCCAAGAGGAAGGAGCCTAGCCCTAGGAAAACGAGGACAGCCTTTATAAGTCGTAGGATGATAGTCTCCATAGTTGACGCATGTGGGTGGATCACTTTTAGGCCTACCATTCAAAGCGTGGTCCCTGCCGCAGGCTGGACATTTTTGTTGGGGCATGCCCAAAACGTTGTTACCTAACACATTGCCATATTTGTGATTTTGAGCGCACAGACTCAACTATCACGTCTAATTTAAGGATCACTTTGATGTGGTAGATATTCTTTTTGGATTTAGATAGCTTGAGCAAAGATGAGGCATGGCGGCCCATCTTATCGACTGTGCCAACTCCGCCTTTTGTTTTATTGTAATCGGGGATGATGTGAGGTTTTCCAGTTTCCTCATCAATCGTATCGTCTACGAAATGTATTAATAGATAACAGAAGCACAATTTTTTTTTTTTTTGGAATATAGGAGCAAATTGTTAGTTTGTCCTGGAATTCAAACGTGCTAGTTTTTTCAGGCCGAGGAGTAGGCTGAGTAAACTCCAAAGGCAATAACTTCCTGTTTTTCTTTACGGTACCAAAATGGTCAGTTTATGATCAGTAGAGCGTTTTTCTGCAACAGCCATACAGGTAAAGAAGTTGTCCATTGTAAAGTTTCTATTGCTTCCAGAAATTGGTTGGCAAAGACGAGAGAGAAGAGAGACATTATCTGTTAGGACTCGGAAGGGTTCAGGAGGTTGTTATCCGAGATAAATGTCTAATTTCGCGGTAAAAAACATTTTTGCATCAACTAAGGAGTATATTTTGATATCGTATCGATTTGGCATATAAACTCGAAATGCACACTTTCCACGAAATGCTGCCAACATTTCGTCCACTGTCGTATATTCTGACAGACAAAAGTATTTCTATAAGTTGGAATTGAAGGAATCAAATACTTCTCGGATAGGCGCCAACCTATCATACTTTTGTCGTTCCTCACGGGTAATTTTGTTGTCAAATCCAATATGACGTAGTAGAAATTTGAAACTTTGACTCTTTGGCATTAAGGAAACTGGCGAAGTCGATTTCAAATGGTGCAGACTAGGAAGACGTGAGATTAGAGCTACTGACCCATAGAAGCACTGGGTAATGAGGGAATTTGACGGCTACTTTAAAATTGTTAATCAAAAAAACTTGAAAAGAGAAACTGGATTGTCTAGCCTTTACGGAATTTCGACAGGATGATGGTGTTTCATATAAATACGGTACATCGCAGGACAGATCTCTTAGACGTGGTGGTGGTGTTTTGCTCGCAGTAAAGAAAATATATCATCTCACAGTTTTTGTTGAAAGGTTCTTTGGGCTATTTCCATCGTCTGTTGGATAAGGATAATCCGACGATTCGTCGTGATAGTACCGTTTGTGTTTTTGTTTACTAGTACATCTAGGAATGGGATCCTATTTTCTTGTTCGCTTTCCATAGTGAATTTAATGGATTCCTCGATGTTGATGCTTCAAAGGAACCCTTGTAGTCCTTCCTCACTATGTAGCCACATGTTGGTAAGTACTGGTGATAGAAGAGAACTCATCGCCATACCGAATTCCTGTTGGTAGAATTTGTCATCCACCTGGAATGATGGACAAAAGTTCCATGATGGCGTTCACACTTAACGATGTTCTTTCTATCAATGTGGAGTCTCTGAAGAGTTTGTCTTTTACTATTGCTAGAGTCGGTTGTGTTGGTACATTTGTAGCCAGAAAAGTGATATCAAAGCTAACCCATTTATCTTGTTGTTGTAGTTGTAGATCCTTTATCTTTTCTATGAAGTCCTTTGGATTGGTAATTGTTGACGTTGTTCTACCAGAATCCCTAGAACTGTTGGATTTGTGGATTTTTGGTAAACCGTATAATTGTGGTGCTTTGCTGTAAACTGTGGTGTGAGCCTGTATCTCTTGAATTGATCAGGAAACGCTGCTTTATGTTTGTGTAATGTCCTGTATATCCTCGACTCCACAGATAGGGTGGGGTCTCTGGGTATCTCTTTGTATTTCCCCGCTTTTAGGACATCTTATATTTTGTTGTTGTAGATTTTCACATCCATTGTTACTGACGCATTCTCTTTTTCTGCCGGGAGGATTTTTAGTGTTTTATCCTTGGTGTTAGGTGCAGGTGTTAGGTTGTGCTTCACAGTTCTTAATTTGACTTTTTCTATCGCTGTCTTGTTTTCTAACGGCATTCCTTTGCTGCCTCTGGTGGTTTTCATCAAGTTGTTTGCTGGATAGATTAATTGCTGTCTTCGTGGGGTTTATTGTACTTATTTCTTTTGAGTTTTTCAGTGATGCCAGTTTTTTTTTGACATTTCGAAATATCGAGAAGATACTTTAAACGTTAATGTTTACATATTTTTGCGCATTATATAGTAGTAGTATTTAATATTATTGACTTTTAACCAAAATATGTGATTTATTGCTAGCGAATCATACACGCCACAAAAATGTTAAAGAGAATCGCAAATCCAGACTTCACCTTTCAGGCAATACACACTTGACAATAAAGTCACACAGCGTCTCAGATATTGCATTGCAAATATCCAGATTTACGCCTGAAACTGAATATATTTCTCTCAGATATTGCTGTTTAACGTGGGAATCGTTTGTTTGAAGCCAATAATGTTTCGCATTTACCATACATGAAGTACTGGGATATTTTAAATTTTAAATAAAGCTGGGGGAGAATATGGAAATATGAGCATAAAGAATAAAATTGGCTGATTCCAAACTGTATACATGGTGACCACTTTTTAATTACATACAACGTGCATTTACTTACATAGTTCGAGTATACAGCGTCTTAGTTTTTGCTAGTCCTTGTTTTGCTTCCCTCTGCGATGCTTTGTAAATGAGAAAGAAACCCGACATGTCTGCCAGCACACAACGCAAAATGTTCATTTTACAACTCTGATTTCTTCTTATCGTACCAACAACGAAGGAACGAGATCCTGTCACTGATAACTTGTTCTAGTGGGTGTATTCAAATGTCCTCCAATTAAAATTATTTGATTAGCCCTGTTTTTCTCTCCCATGTAGAATCGTTAATTACTGTAGCGGACTTGTTAGTTGTCGTATTCGTCGTAAATCCTAGAGAGGCACTGTTTTTTAATGCATTTTTTTAAATGTAGAGTTTGTTTTAAATTTTAATTGATAGTGGATCTGAAAATGGTATAAATCGAAGATGATATGACTAACTTGAAGTTCTCTATAGGAAACGCTCCAATTCTTACGTTGTGTTAAACTTTACGCTGTCATAAATTGCATCCAGGAAACCGAAAACTTGTCGATATCTTTTCAGACGTTCTCGTCTTATAACGTGTGCTAAAAATAGCAACGTGCATCCCTTAGAATCAGATTTCCTTCGTTGAATTTAAATTCGTGTCGAATCAAAAGTCGCTTTATTTTATTATTCCGTTACTACGAACGGATTCGAAGCAGAAGTGACCTTATTTTAATGAATTATCCTCCGTCGTTCTATCTGGAGACATGATCTGGAAGTTGAAAGAAGTTATTTGTCAAATTCGGCGTCCATATTTGTGTTAGATGGATAGATATCGTGAATAATGTATAATGTCGTATACTATTTAAAAAGAAGGAAACGTCTCGAAATTTAAGGAAGCCATAGTAAGCAGAATTTTATACTGTTTGAATTCTGTAAGTATTATGCTTCTCAGATTTTCTGTAAAATATTTAAAGGTAAATTAACTCTAAGATGTGGTATCTTGGGATTCTATAATGTACAGTATCGTCAGCTTCGAACAAACTAGAACAAATAAAAACGCTGTTGTTGGCGACCTAAATAGGGCTCGATTTCTAGGAGTTATGAGTCAGTTTTATTTTTAAATTTAGACAGAATGCAAATTGATTTGGGGGTTAAGTGACGAATTTTTCTTCTGGTATTGTATCCAAGGCGTACATTTTTGCGTTCAGTTCAGCTTCCATTTTGGTTTTGGATCGCTTTGAGTTTTGCTTCGTCTGATGCAGATTTTTTTCACATTATCTGACCGTCAAGGCTAATTTATTTTTACCCAGGAGGAAAATCCTTTATGGACACTGTGTGGGAGTCCAGCGCTATGCAATGTGCTTTATATCCACTAAAAATCACCTGCTGACTCAAAGGCCTCATAGCGACGCACTCGGAACTATCAGGGAGACATCACGTCAGGTGATTGCTCCCTTGCGTTTCATTATGTCAATAATCATTTGATGAATATGGCTGGCTATTCTCTCCGCGTCCCATCTCGGGTACTCAAAGACAGTGTGCTCGGCTGTATCCTGTTAGGGCATGTGTCAGATAATAATCTAATCGCCTGTGCTCACAATTTACCCATGCCTTCAGATCCTCTATCAGCCGTTTTATCCATTGTGCTTTGATGCGTTTGTTGTCCCATGTTGTCTGCCAGGTATTCAGTGTAATGTTTCTTACTTGAACTTTTGGCTCTTGCAAGTCGTCGTTTCTGTTCTCATGTAGATAGCTTCTTTCCCATACCCAAGATCTACTGTTTACTGACGAAACCCTGTGCGATCTACCAATTACATACTCCTTGAAATTTTAAATGAAACAGTACACAATTATGTAGTATTTTCTATTTTATTAAGAGCGAAGACAAAATGGAAATTTATTCTTAGTAACTACTTATATTAGTGTGAGCACTGCGCCTGCGCATCTTTCGCTAGATTAGCAAAATCAGGTTCGTAGTTGGAAATTGTCAACCGGAAAGAAAATTTCGATCATCCCAGAGTGCTTGTAGTTCTCTAAGAGAGAGAAATTGTGGAAAAGCCATAACCCATAGAAAATAAATTAAATTAATTAAAATTATGCAGTCAGTGAATGAACAATTATAGACAAGACGCGCAAGCATCTGCAATCCCGTAATGGGGATCATAGTACTTAATGGGAAAAGAACAAGCAGTCTATGAATGTAGTTTTTGGCTATAATTCTACTGGAAGAGTGCCAAAATAGGGATTAATGAGTAATATGTATGTTGTTGCTACCTCAGCTCATAAATCATTTCATGTGAGAAGTGACCAGAACGAAGAAAAGAAGAAAACAAAAATAAAACATCTTTGGACAATTTTCCACATCAATAACATCAAATAATAATTCCCCATTATTTTTCCACTCTTGTCCAATCATGATTACTCAACGGCTATCCCAAAAAACTGAAGCTAGAACTTTTCTAGCTGATTTTTGAACAGGAAACTTCTTAGGCCTTGGAGAACCGGAGTGTCTCCATTCCATCGATTGTTGCTTTGTTTCTAGGTGCTAGAAATGTACCCAAGTTTCATCCATAGCAAGGTCGAATTTAGCCTTTAAACCTCTCCGTGCAAAAGTCAAAAATTGCGCCCCCTCGAATGAATTCTAAAAAAGGTATATGGTATTTTTAACATTTTTTATTAGCAAACATTTAAAAAATAATAACTTTTCAAAGTTCGTTAAAAATACATTAATATTAGTACAGCAATACAATAAATAATTACACGATTTGTTTCTAATCTTTGCTTGCACCCCCGTGCTCTCCTTTCATATTCGCCCCATTGTCGTACCCTTGGCCTCTCATGTTTGCCAAAGGCAATCCCAGGTTTTCTAGCTCTTGAAGTAAGACATCGAAGAGTTGTTGGCTTGTCGATCTTTCAATCGGTAAAAAACCCAAAAAAATGTTCATAAATATTGACGTCCTCTTCTTCAAAAGTAACATACCTTATAACGAAAGTCATTTGTTCTGTTTCACTCAAGTCAGGCGTGCAATCTAATATAATTGAGTAATATTTTGATTTTTTCACTTTATCTAATATGTGACTTTTGACATTCTGTGCGATTAGATGAATAACCTCATTTTGAATGGTTTTACTCAAATATGTAGTTGTTTTATGCTGTTTGTTTAAAGCTCTTCTTACATGCTCCTCCATAACAGGATCAAATTCAGCTAATAGTTGGACTAGCTTTAAGAACTTTCCATTATCATGTTCATACAAATTTTCGTTCCTACCTCTAAATGCTAAGCAGCTTTCTCCTAAAAGCTTGACGATCGAAACTACACGTTGAAAAACGGCGTTCCAATGCTGGGTTTCTGCATTCCAAAATCTTTGAGAAGTAGCATCTATTGTTTGCAAAGTTTTTAAACGAATACTCAATTCAAGCCAGGACTGGTAAGCTTCAAAATGTTTTTATGTAGTTTCATGATTTTTGAGGGTTTGCGCTATATGCCGCCAATCTCTATAGCCATCTTTTGCTAACGAAGATGAGGATGTAGCCGTTGCAAAAAGTTTGCAGTAGAAGGAGAAAACTGAGTCCTTGGCTACAGAATACACCAACCAACTTCTATGGATTTTTCTCCATTGCTGAGATACCTTGAATAATTTTTTGAGGTAAATCTACGTCCGCTGGCATCAGTAGGGAAATCAAAATTGTAAATTGGGGGTGCTGGTCCTGCTTTTGAAAGACAAATCCTTTCCGCATCAGAACTACATTCAGGTCATAGCCCTGGATCAGAACATAAAATCAAATCGACAGGACAAAATTCTTCATCTGTCTCTGTCTGCGACTGCGAGTCTAAAATATTTTCTACCTCTCCTTCTTCATTTTCCTGTTCGTCTTCTTGTTGCTCACCACGATCAGGTACTTGTATACCAGAAGACGACTCAGAAACTGATAAAGATTGCTCTGTTGGAACGATGTTCTCATCAGCGACCTCACCCTCAATGCTGTCCAAATCATCTTGATTATTTTCACTCGTACTTGGTCTAGATTTGTCTTTAAAAAACTTTGCTAAAGCCAAAGCTTGCTTTCTTAAAGATGCTTCCGTCTGTAGCCTTCGTTTCATGAATTGGTAACCAGATAATTTTTTTTTACCATCCGACATTCTGCAAATAAATTCACGATAAAAATAAACTATCACATCACCAAAATACATCAGTAAATTGTGCAGCTGTCCTTATGCAATTAGGTATCTTGAATTATTAGCGAATTACCGTAACAGCCACTATAATATAAGATACTGGATGTCCCAAAATTCGCGGAACAGATCAATGGTATGGTACATTAATAACTCGTGTCCAATAATCACAAAAAAAAATGTTAAAAGAACTCAGAGTTCAAATGTTGCGCATTTATGCTCAAATATTTCCTGTTATTCAAAAGAAAAGAAATTATTGTTAGTGCCTGGTTCGTCTAATAATAACCACGGATTATGATCTGATTGCGTTTCGTTTCTTTAATGAGTAGGTATAATTTATTCATTTTGTAACCATGGAAAAAAGAAAGCAATTTGAAACATTGAAACAATAAATATTGTGTGTAGTGGCTATGTTGCCAAGTGGTCTTTAGTTGAATAAATCATTATGGATTTATTAGTTGCTTGAATTTCCACTAAAGACCACATGGCAACATAGCCACTACACACAATATTTATTGTTTCAATGTTTCAAATTGCTTTCTTTTTCCATGGTTACAAAATGAATATATTATACCTACTCACTGTAGTGGTAAATTATACGTTGCCAAATTTACTTGAAAGTAGAGCTTAACTACCAAACTAATAAAAATGGATTCTTTCCGTTTTATTCATGTTTTCTAATGACCACGTGACATTGTACCACTGAGCTGTCCCGGGAATTTTGGGACACCGATAGATTTGAGATCTCATATCCCCGTGACAAAGAACAAAATATACATACCTGGACAATTTATTATGTTTAATATTATATTATAAACACGGCCACCTGCGATTTGCCTAGTGCCTGTACCAAAGAGTAACAACAGAGTGCACTTAGCTATTGGCGCCAAAATAATCTTATAACCTTGGGAAATACTATATGTTTTGACAAGCGTTCAATGAACCTAGACCCAGCTGTCAATACAATCGATTGAACACATGGATTTATTCAAGTTTTATGCGATTTTTTGGTTCATTTTAGCTGTGTGAAATTTTATAAAGTGACATTTATATATATATGATTTTAAACGACGCATATATGGAATATATTTAAAATTGGAGTACATTTAAAATCAGTCTTGGTTGCATTTTTTCTAAGTTGGTAGTTCATAATTTACTGCACGTTACGTTTTACCTGTGGTTTTACATAGAAACTGAACGAGGCATTTCCTTTTTTACTTCTAACATTCACTATGTCAGTACTTTTACATATTTAAAGTTTTAATTGCATTAAATTATATTTCCAAACTTTCTTGGTTTAGTGACTTTGTAAATTGCGTGTTGGCTAAACAAACTTTCCAACATTTTCATTAATAAATACTAGCCAATCAAAATTTGGTATTCAACTTTCGGTGTTCCCAATCAGATCGCTCTATTGAGGCCATAAGAAGCATTTTACGCATTTATTTTTTTTTATTATTTTTTTTTAATGTGTGGTGAGTGCTTAGTTGCAGTGACTCCGTAAGCTGTATTACTTGTCTGGCTATCACTGCAACTCTTGCGGTGTAGTTTTAGTGTGTGTAAGTTGTGTTTTAAATGGCTTTGTGACAGCATCATATCGCCTTTTATGATGCCGCGCTGTTAATCACTTTGCTCCCAACAGCGAATGGCAAGTCGATCCGGGATTAAACTCTCTGTCACCGTCCCTCCAGAGAATTGAACCCCGGCACCTATCGTCCTCTCACAACGATAGTCAGCCGCCTAACCACTACGGCCATCGACCCGTTGAATTCGTAATAGCTATAGTGCATCCTCTTTGTAACTTTCTTACCGTTTCTCTCTCTCTCTCGACCTTCGGATTTTAGATTTGGCGCGTTTGGATTGTTTTGGCAGTTTTGCGCGCCCCTTGACTTTTTCACTGCCTGCCGGGGCGCAGACTGACGGAGTATTCGTCCGCGCCTGTCCATAGTAACAATACACCTTAAGAAGTCTGCAATGCTTCCACTCTTGCACGCCTCTGCTCAGCATTCAGACATTTCAGCCCATTTTGACAGCTTAACAAAATCATGTCATGAACTGCATCAACATTTTCGGGGACGGATATAGAAATTCACATCTTGTATAGATCTACCATTGTGCTTGCGCAACATATCACGTCGCCTATGTGAGCTCTAAATATGCATTATTTAAATCGAAAGATATATTTCATGTAAAATCGTTTTGGCTCGTAAAATCGGACAAATACAATTCTGACAATTATAACTAGTGTGCTGTATTTATAACGAACAAATCACATAAGAAACCATCTCATATATTTACATAATATTTCCATTTACAATCAGATCACTATGGACAGGCTACTTATGCGCGGACTATTTTAATATTCAAGTAAAACGAGATTTACATGTTTTATTAATAGCGTCCGTAGCCATGGGAATCTATAAATTTTAATTCACATTTCTGAATACTATCAAGATACGTTTTCTTAAAATTATTTCTGTCAAACTGTTACATAAGAGTAAATTTTGGTTCTAACTAAAACAGACTGAATAACCCGACATGCTAAAACAACTAAAAACGCCCCGACGATCAAACAAACCATAAATTAATTTTAAATTACGTTCAAGTCTTTACTAATCCCCTGTATAGCTCTTACCTCAATAAACAACCAAATTGGCCCAAATGCACTAGACATGCCCCGCTAGCAAATTTACCTACATTAATTTAGCGAAACGACCTACCCCCTCTAGACTCTCACTACGTCGGGTTTACGTCAGGTGCTACGTGGAATCTGCCAACACCTCATACTCCCCTTATTCACTTACTCACGTACACCGTATATACCCCTTGCCTAAGTTCGGTTCGATGTGCGCACCCCCTCTACGAACCGACAAATTCAATTTAAATTTGAATGTGAATCAATTAGTTGATTTCGCTTAAAATATGCAGTCGCACGGATAATTTTTATCCGCTGGAATGGCGGCAGCCAGCGTTCGGGATGAATATCGACTCTCTGGATACGAAATTAAAATTTTTTTTTGACTATTAAATGCGCCAATTATCGGGGTTTAATTAGTGTCCACGAAACCGGAAATATTTATCGGCTGCATTGTGCAACTCAATCGAAAAGGATGGAATATAAAGTTTGGCATACTGTTTTCCGAATTGCAAAAGGTTCATTGTTGAAGGATGAAAAGGACTAATCAATGAGTTAAAGGAAGCCGATTTATTAAGGAATGTAGACATTGCTAAAGTCACAAAATTATAGTACTACCTAGTAATACGATTGAAACGAAAAGAGTTTTTTTTTTCATCGAATCACAGTAATGCTCGACAACGCGTCGATATATGAGAGAATATGAGAGATCGGAGACAGTGACATTTTTCTCGGAGAATTGTATCTCAATCGATCCACTATTCGCCGTTGCGGACAAAGTGATTAACAACCTAGCATTATAAAGGCTCCGTCAAGTTGGCCTCCCCTCAACCTTGCACCGGGTTAATATCTATCCAAAAAGTTTGCACCAAGCTTGCACCACCTTGCGCCACCAATTATAACAGCTTGCACCCCTCTAGGTGAGTATTTACTTAAGAAAAATAGCAGAGAGGGGCTAACTTGACGCTAGCCCCCCTTAGAGCTTAAACTCCTCTTTTAGAGCTTACCCTATATATTTAATATTTATATTTCCAAGCTAGCCCCCCCCCCCCTCATCACGGGAGAAACTTTAAAATAGGGTACATAGCTTGCGCTCATCTTGCGCCAGCTTGCGCCACCAATTTTAGAGCTTGCACCCCTTTCCTACATACACTTAATATTTATGTTTCTAAGCTAGCCCCCTCCTCTCATCACGGGAGAAACTTAGGAAATAGGGTAGATAGCTTGCACTCACCTTGCACCAGCTTGCACCACCAATACAATAGCCTACATCAGAGGTTCTCAACCGGTGGGTTGCGATCCCTTGGGGGGTCGCGGAACATGTCTAGGGGGGTCGCAGATTTGGAAAGAAAAAATGAAAACAAATATTTTTAATTTAAGATCAATGTATTTGAAAACAAGATTACATAGTTTTTACACTACTTTTGCTTTAGTAAACACAAACATTTATCTATTGTCGATATAATTAGCATGGTAATTTAACTTTCCAATTCATAGGGGTCGCCTAAATATTTGATCTAAAAAGGGGGTCGTAGGACCTAAAAGGTTGAGAACCGCTGGTCTACATAATAAATAATTAGGGTAATTAATAATAATACACAATTTTATTTTTGGTTTGTAGTGGAACTAATATGTTTATTTTAAATTTATTTCTAATAGTTTTATTTTTAATGTAATTCACTATTACAACGATATTCACACATTTGCAAATTCAATATTTAGACAAGGATTGATGTATGGTTAGTTTTACAAATGACATGTCAGTTATTTACTCAAGTTTTCATTGGGGTACGAAGGGGATGCAAGCCCTAAGATTGGTGGTGCAAGCTGGTGCAAGGTGAGTGCAAGCTATCTACCCTATTTTGAAGTTTCTTCCGTTATGAGGGGAGCTAGCTAGCTTAGAAACATAAATATTAAGTATATAGGGGTTGCAGAGGGGTGTAAGCTCTAAAATTGGCGGCGCAAGTTGGCGCAAGGCGGGTGCAAGCTATCTACCCTATTTTGAAGTTTCTCCCGTGATGAGGGGAGGCTAGCTTGGAAACATAAATTTTAAATATATAGAGGTTGCAGAGGGGTGCAAGCTCTAAAATTGGTGGCGCAAGTTGGCGCAAGGTGTGTGCAAACTATCTACCATATTTTGAACTTTCTCCCGTGATGAGGGGGGGGGGGGCTAGCTTGGAAACATAAATATTAAATATATAGGAGTTGGAGAGGGGTGCAAGCTCTAAAATTGGTGGCGCATGTTGGCGCAAGGTGGGTGCAAGCTATCTACCCTATTTTAAAGTTTCTCCCGTGATAAGGGCAATTTTTTTTTAATAATTACTCAACTGGAGGGGTGCAAGCTGTTATACGTGTGGCGCAAGCTGGTGCAAGCTTGGTGCAAACTTTTTAGATAGATATTAGCCCGGTGCAAGATTGAGGGGGGGCCAACTTGACGGAGCCCATTATAAAACCAGTTAAACACATTTACACACACACCAACACTACATAGCTAGAGTTGCAGAGATAGTCAGACCAGGAATACCGTTTAAGGAGCGGCTGCACTTAATATCTCCTGGGTCTTCTCGCTTTTTATGGGTTGGACTTGATGTCCTTTCATTTAACATTCAGTAGAATGGCCTTCTACGCCTTTTGATGTTTAAGAATGATGTGAATCTTCCATGAAAACGTGTTCTCAGCAAAAGAGGGAGAATTTTTCCTGTGTAGGACGGGTGTTCGTGTCTCAAGATAGAAATGATCCAATTCAGGTGTTTAATTGCTATACAATATCGATGGAGGACCCTCACTCTGGAAGGTACACTGGTTCAATTAGAACAGTTTTTACAGTCGATTATTTGGATTGTTAAAATGTGTTAAGCAGAATTTCTTACGCAAGTAAATTACATAAGAAATGTGACAATAAAATGGAGCTTAAAAACTCATTATAACTTCAAGCATTATCGATTCGGAAATAACGAGAGATTCCCCTAAATTCTTCTCCAAATCCGTACACATTTTTGTCTCTGTTGGAATGTCGGAAGTCCGGAATTCGAAATTTAACTTTAACTCTAAAACATTCGCAATTAATCTCCAACAATTCAAAGAGGATAAGAGATTTTTTAAAAATCTGCATAGAAGCAATTCTAAGCTCGACTTCCTTTTTTCTCTCGCTTCCTTCATTTTGAATAAAACGGCAGAAGCGTCAGCTCGCGGAGAACAGCAATCTCTTTTGGTAATTCTTCTTTTGCGGTCGCCGATTACTCGAACTTATTTTATTTGACTTGGTGGGTATTTTAAAAAATCGAATTTGATACTATCGTTTTATCGTTTTATTTCAGTATAATTTATTACATGTTTAAAGCTCTTAATGTTGAACAATTACGTTGTTCGATAACGCAACGATGACACAACTAACTACCGGGGAGTTATTTTAAACGTCCGAAGAGAATTAAACAATTTCCACGCACACGCGTATTTGCGTGAAAAATGACGCTGGCTGTACTTTTGCGGATTTGTTACGAAACTTAGCCCGGACAGTATAGTATAACGGGAAAGTTTGAGAAATGACGGCCATACATCATGTCGTATATATGTGAGTGTGTGTTGTGATTCCCCGAAAACTGAAATTAACATAATTCAGAATGTTTATGCTTTTCGATATTTAAGTTCGGAAAAACTTTCTATCCGCAGAATAGGAACATAAAAAAGCTGTATAAAAAGAAGGATATATTCGGTATGCATATATGTATACGAACATATCTTTGTATGGATCTATATTCGTAAAAGTTTGAAACATAAAAGATTTTGGTAATCTCATATAGACGGACTTTCGTATAAAATGTAAAATACTCGAGTATAACAACGTCATAAATATTTTTATCATTGAATATATACTTGAATGATCTTCTCTAGTTTTATGTACCATGAGATATTTATCAAAAGATGGGTGTTGGATTACTAAATAACACGCACATAATTTTTGTGTTTTTTGTAACAATTATCAACTGATTTTTTCCTTCCTCAGCAAACATGAGAACTTCTCATTTGTGTGAAACAATTTTTCATATTAAATTCAGTGTTTAAGATATCTTAATTTAAAAGATTGCCCTTCACACCTTATTATTTAATCATTGGTTAAAAAAATTGAAAAATACTCGTTCAGCTCGGAACATTAAACCATACGATCTCCAAGGATCAAGCATTCAAAATCAATTCAATCGGTTATTTGGAAAAGGGAACATGTCAAGAAAAGTTAATTTTACAAGAGACAAAAAAACTAATTTAACGAATCTAAGTAAAACTTTTGATAAACTACTTTTTTTGATCTAGTAGTACTTTGTGTAGCTGGTGTTTTTTGACGATTATAAAAAGAATAACTGTCATATATAAGGTTTTATTAAAAAAAATTTTTTTGACATGTTCCTTTTTCGTACTAAACTAAGTAAAAATACTTTAAATTTACTTAATGGGTTACAAATCTTCTTCAGCGTTCTTCTGCCTCTGTTATTGGCCACTGCATCATGTTATTGTAAAACTCCATTTCCTCTTTGTATTGCAGAAGACCCTAGATAATTAAATTCATTACAATCGACGGAAGCAATAATGAATGAGGTAAGAAATAACAAAATGTATATTTTTATTTGCTGTTTTATTCAGTATAGTACTATACATAAAAGCTTGATTCGTCATAAGTAGAGTATTTGCAAATAAAATACTCTACTTATGCACTTTTCCGTTTTACTGTGCCTATACGGTCGCTAGTCATGAGTATTTTGAGAATTATATATGTCTATATTGCCAGGCAATTTCACCAGAGGGAGTCATGAAATACTCCTTAAATTCTTCTCGAACTTGCTTTTGTGAAGTTGTATAATTATGCCTGACACCTGCCTGTAATGGAAAAAATGAGCTGGCCGTGAATCTATCAAGTGATTGGTGTCGCATCTTTGGGTGAAAAAAGTTGGCACTCGTTGGGTGCCACACTCACTTAACGATTTCTAAAAAGCAGAGCGGGTAACAATCGCTCTGGAAACGTTAGAAATGTTAAATAATGGTAGTCATCGCTTTGTATCAAAAATAGTAACAGCTGATGAAACTAACCCCCCAGGAGAGCCGTGTATGAATCAACGAAGATGCACCAATACCAACAATGGCCAAAAAGCAAAGGGCTGTCAAGAAAGTTATGTACGCAGTTTTTTCTGTAGTAACGGATTAATAAAAGCAATCAAAATGGAAAATCATAGCAAACTGGTACAGCAGAAAATGTTTTTACCTGCAGTTCTTGAGTCAGTCAACATTGGCGGCTTGGCAGACTTTATTGAGCATCCACCCTCTTCGCCTGATTTGTCCATGTGCGATTTCTGGTTGTTCTTTAACGTAACGAACCATTTACGTGATCGACGTGTCACGACGGAGGATGAGATCGATGAAGCAATTCATTTATTTTTTGGTAGCATTCCAAGAGATGACTGGTTTCAAGCTATCACGTTGTGGATACTTGGGTTTCAAGAATGCATTGATGCAGGAGGTGATTATTTTGTACATAAATAAAATTATTTTCGTAAAGAGACATCTCAAAATATATAGTGTGCTCCTCGTATATTGATGCAAAATATTATTGAAGACAGTTGCAGAAACTAGCCACCTCAACGCGAAATTCTGAGTGGGGACAGTCCAGGACAAATAAGAATCAATCGTAACTCCCAAAAAAGAAACCTTAGTCGAACAGGTAAACGTGTCATCGTCACATTTCAGCTTCAATTTCTGATTCCTGCTATTGAAACCCATTAATTGCCTTTTTTTCCAATGTTTAGCTTGAAACTATTATGGATTATCATCAAGCACTTTCGCGCACTGTCCGGATACTTTTTTCTCCTGCTCTACGTCATTGATGTATAACACCAAGAATTGAAGCGCTTTGAAATAGGGCCAGGTACTAATGTAATTATCGTCAGTACCATCGCAGCTTTTCTTCTTTTTTATTTTTTTTTTAGTTCCTGGGAGACCTAAACTTAAAAATATATAGTGGAACACTGCGTAATTATAATATAAGTAGTTATTACTTGATTTCTCAAATTATGCAACTTTCGCTGGATTTCATCCGCTGTACAATTAAACTTCTTGGCGATCTCCAAGAATATTTTATTCTTTCTTTCGCGATTGCGATACTCTACGTTTTTTTATGTCCCATAGAATTGACTTTTCCTCATATACAGTTATTAATTCCGCTGTTTCTTCTTTAGTCCAAGTAAAAGACGCCATTTTCTCGCGAGAACACTTCCTGAATACGGAACAAGTTGGACTTTTGAGAGTGAACTATCGGAAGTCGAAAATATTTAAAATTTCGTGTATCCACTTGCGAGCAAGTCGAGACAAGAGCAGTGTCTGATAGCGACGTGACAGCTCGACAAGTGCCGCTCTCAGAAGTGCGTCCACTTGATACATATACTATCGAGAGTTACTCGCGAGAGTTTTACTCTCAGGTGGACACGTAGCTTTATAATGGGTTACAAATCTTCTTCAGGACGTTCTTCTGCGTCTGTTATTGGCCCCTGCATCATGTTATTGTAAAACTCCATTTCCTCTTTGTATTGCAGAAGACCCCTGATATTGTTAATTTTTTTCAATGAACAGGAAGCTTATCAGCGTACGCCCTGTAGGATATTACTGTAGTCAACTCTGGACGAGGCTGTCGTGGTTTTGCTAGAGTAAATTTTTCACTTAAAAAGTTGTTGATTTGTGGCCGTACAAGAAGAACTCCAGGATCTGAGAAGTGTTATTCGAAATGGAAATAACCAGCTATTTTCAAATATATTTTTTGGCACGTTTTTAGAAAGACCTCGTTGAGAAAGAACGATCTTTTCATAACAATTCAGTTCGACAAAGTAACATATCCTGGAGATGTTTCCTTTTCGAACCGAACGTAGGATAAATGTCTTTGCCAGGAATATAGTAACAGCCGGATATATTTTCTTCTCGACACAACTGATGTATTTATGTATCATCTTTACTCGGGCGACAAAATCTCAAAATGACCAAAAATTGGACATAAACGATTCAATTATAACACAGTTTTGGCTTTTAGATTCACCTAAGACTACGGTGTGGTACCTCAGTCCATGTACAATAATAATCGGACTTTACTTCTTTGGAGAAAGTGACGCCATCGTAACAGTTAATTTAGAACTGCAACAATATGAATATTTTGATTCAGAGGACCGTTATCGGTAAATACAACCGTGATGGTGCTGAAGTCTCTCTTATTGAAGTCCAGCAGAGATTTTAAGGGCAAATCTCTGCCGCTGCCTTAGTGGTCGAAGAAGTAATAAACTTTTTTGATTGTCTTAGTTTTGGAGTGTTGACTAAGATTTTTTGTTCAGTTGAAGTTCATTCTTGAAGATCAGCTCTAACATGGCTTTTAATTAACATACATAATGGCTCTGGTCATATTCGACAGTCTCATTACCCTCACAACCCCGATGACCTGGTACTCACATCAGTATGACTGTGATTCTTTGGGCAAGAGCTCTGTGGGCGAGCAGATACTCTCTGATTAGATTCGACCCGATATCATCACACTTTACGTGCTTGAATTCGCCATTCAAGAAAGAAAATTTCTATTTAGTGAATCAGCAAATAAGCTACCACCCACCATGAAAAAAAAAACAACAACAAAAGGACATATGTACATAATCGTCGTGCAAAAAATACACGTCGTGTTTAGATGTCCAAATAAAGGCCGCAATTTGGATTTATTCAAATGTTCTCTCCAAAAATTGCAGCATTGTTTTATAAATTTTTTAATTCTGTTATGAAGTTTTGTATAAACATTACATTGAGATGGTTTAGAGTTGAAATAAAGCTTAATTTTGTTAACAGTTAAGGCAATTTATGAATTTTATTTTATTTTTATTTTGCGTTTATTTTGTACATCTCCAAACTAATTGAGAAACTAGTGTTTTAAACGATAATATGTTTGAAGAAGTAATAAAAGGAATAAATTGCACGTCAGAATCTTGTTATAGATTTATCAAAAGCCTTTGATCGTGTCAATCATGTAATTTTATTAAAAAAAATTGGATGTTATAGGCTTTAGAGGTAAATACTTAATGGGAAAGTTACTTGATGGGAAGAAGACAATGTTTACAGGGAAGTTCTGGAATGTTCAAAGATTTTATATGCATTTCTGTGTAATTAGATCCAACATCATGCGGCAAAATATAAGAATATAGAAAAAATTCTTAATAGAAACATTAAATGAATGAATAATCCATAATAGTTTCAAGCTAAACAATAGAAAAAAAGGCAATTAATGGGTTTCAATAGCAGGAATCAGAAATTGAAGCTGAAATGTGACGATGACACGTTTACCTGTTCGACTAAGGTTTCTTTTTTGGGAGTTACGATTGATTCTTATTTGTCCTGGACTGTCCCCACTCAAAATTTCGCGTTGAGGTGGCTAGTTTCTGCAACTGTCTTCAATAATATTTTGCATCAATGTACGAGGAGCACGCTATATATTTTGAGATGTCTCTTTACGAAAATAATTTTATTTATGTACAAAATAATCACCTCCTGCATCAATGCATTCTTGAAACCCAAGTATCCACAACGTGATAGCTTGAAACCAGTCATCTCTTGGAATGCTACCAAAAAATAGATGAATTGCTTCATCGATGTCATCCTCCGTCGTGACACGTCGATCACGTAAATGGTTCGTTACGTTAAAGAACAACCAGAAATCGCACATGCACAAATCAGGCGAAGAGGGTGGATGCTCAATAAAGTCTGCCAAGTCGCCAATGTTGACTGACTCAAGAACTGCAAGTAAAAACATTTTCTGGTGTACCAGTTTGCTATGATTTTTCATTTTGATTGCTTTTATTAATCCGTTACTACAGAAGAAAACTGAGTACATAACTTTCATGACAGCCCTTTAGTTTTTGGCCATTCTTGGTATTGATGCATCTTCGTTGATTCACACAAGGCTCTCCTAGGGGGTAAGTTTCATCAGCTGTTACTATTTTTGATACAAAGCGATGGCTACCATTATTTAAGATATCTAACGTTTCCCGAGCGATTGTTACCCGCTCTGCTTTTTGGAAATCGTTAAGCGAGTGTGGCACCCAACGAGTAACAATTTTTTTCACCCAAAGATGCGACACCAATCACTTGATAGATTCATCTTCGTCGATCATAATGTTTCCAGCGGTAATTTACTAATAGGGCCTACCAGCACGTTCCTCATCACCGAAACAAACACTTTGTTATTCACTTAAACCGACCTTAAATCTTAGGTAGCTTATCACTACAAGCGTAGTTGTAATTAATTATTTAAATTAAATTGTAAAAATATCAAATAAAGTGTTCAAAAGCAATGAATTCCAGAATAAGTTATAAACTAGTTTAATAATCTTACCCTCACTTGTTGCATGGGGCAGAAATAATGTAAGCAAATTTTTATGCACCCTTCTTATTTCAACCAAACATTTACATTAATTTTCTGTGAAGGGAAGATCTATCTTTAAAAAAAAATTTAACATATTAAAGTTGCGTGTAATTTTTTCCAGATTGATGTCTAGGTTATTCAAATAGATGTCGTTATATGCATGCAAAAAATGATCGTATTTGTGATAGGCAAAAAGGTATGTAGATTTATACTATACGCTTGATGGTTAGTGACATCGTTTGTGTTGTTACTGTGGTGAGTTTTATTTTCATTTATATTCGAAATTTCTAGAGATTATTAAGTAGTAAACACGATCGTATCCTACAAAAATTAAACATTTCAATTGTCAATACCTGCATGTGACAGGACGAACAATTGTTTTGTAGTACTATCGAATTTAAAATCGAAATTAATAATCAAAGTGCAAATGTAAATTATTCAAATTAAAACGCAAATTGAATATTCCGGTCCTCGTGCTAAATAAATGTTCTATAGAATTTAAAAATAAACGTAATTAAAATTTTAATTAGGCAGTTCATACGTTTCTGTGTCGCCCCGGCGAAATATTATCACAATTGCATTTTCAAAAATTAATATTCTGGTAATTATATTTCGGGCCCGTTGTATGTGGACCACCATAGACGTATTGTCGCGGCCGAAACTAGCCAGGATGTAATTTAATTTGGATGTTTCAAATATATATACATGTAGTATATTGTGCGAATGTGGTGTATGTGTTTATTGTAAATATTTATAATCCAATATAAATTTTGGCGTACAATATAGTCATAGGTGTTTATTATTATTTCAGTGTTGACAATAAATGTTAGCGTTTATGTACCTACAGGGTGATGCGTTAGTACATCAAAATTTGATGTGTTCTTTATTATTTTGCTTTTATAAAAAAGTTGCTACGAAACCAGAAAATTTTTGTGTGTAGGAGCATTATCTTGCAAAAACAGAACAAATTTGTACAAATTTCCGTGACTCCTCTCCACAATTTATTCTTGTAGAGTGGACAGTAACATCAAATAATAATTCCCAGTTATTCTTCCACCCTTCTCCAGGAAATCAATCTTGATTACTCCATGGCAATGTCAAAAATCTGAAGCAAGAACTTTTCTAGCAGATTTTTGAACACGAAACTTCTTAGATCTTGGAAAACCAACATGTATTCAATCCATCGATTATTGCTTTGTTTTTGGGTTGTAGAACTGTACCCAAGTTTCGTTCATAGTACGGTCTGAGAAAATCATGTCAATCATCATTTTTGGGGACAAACACAGCGGCGAGACACAAATTGGGGACCAAAAAGAAATTATAACGAAGGGTTTAGTTTTATACCTGGAAATGTGCCACGAATTGACGACCTGATTTATTAATAATTGATGTAATCACTATACTCATTTATTGAATATCATTATCTTATATATCTTCTCATGGATTTGCAAAATATAGTGTCAAAGACTAGATATAATAATGTATTTATAGTTAATCTTTGATAGTTTATTTTTTAAAAAGTACGAATCCAGATAAAAAATATATAGATATTTATTTCACAATTAACAAAGAATCTATTTAAACATACGATAATTATATGGGGCAAAAGTCCCGCTACTACTTTGATTGCGCGCCATCTTGGTTATGTGACGTTTAGCTCAGTTTATCTTTAACCATTGTGTTGTGTAGATGTCCAAATTTTATAATAGATAAATATACGCCACAAGAACGAGGTGGTGCAGTGACAATATTTATTGAAAATAATCGTTCCATTATTGCCACTCAGCGGTAATTGCGTCAAAAATATCCTAATCGTCCAATGCCTCACAAAACCACAATTTAGCGTTTACATGCGAATTTTCGACAGTACGGTACGACAGCAGACAGACCTCGTTCTGGAAGACAACGGACGTCTCGTAACGCTGAAAATGTGGCTCAGGTGCGCGAGAGTGTTGCAGTGTCCAGAAACATCAATTCGGAGGCGTGGTTCCCAGTTACACATTTCTGCACGCAGTTTAAGGCGAATTTTGAAAACTGATTTGAAAATGTTCCCGTACAAAATTCAATTAGTCCAAAAATTGCTACCGAGAGATCCTGATCAACGAATTGAGTACAGTAATGCAATCCTAAGACTGTCTGGTGAAATTGAAGATTTTTCGTCTAAATTGATAATGAGCGATGAAGTGCATTTACTTCTCAGTGGCCACGTCAATAAACAGAACAGTCGGTTTTGGGGAACACAGAATCCTCAATTCATCCATGAAACATCATTGCATCCACTAAAAACAACTGTATGGTGTGGTGTTCATGCTGGAAACATCATTGGTCCCTATTTCTTTGAAAATGACCAAGGTGTTGGAGTTACTGTTACTGCTGAACAGTACCAAGACATGATTCGAAATTTTCTTGTGCCTGAAATGGAAGGGCATGGACTAGACACAGCACACACAGCCTGTTCAACAATTCAATTATTAAATGACGTTTTTCCACGAAGACTAATTTCGCGAAATGGCGATTTAGCATGGCCAACCAGATCTCCGGATTTAACAGCACCAGACGTTTTCTTATGGGGTTTTTTAAAGGATGTCATGAAAAATGCCTTAAAAAGAACCGAAAGTTGCATAGCGAATCGCGGTCACCGTTTAGCCGCTATAATTTTCCAATCATAACGAAAAAAAAATGTAAAGACCAAATAGACTTTTTAGGTAATCAAAATGGTAGCGAGACTTTTGCCACACCCGTTACATACAGGGTGATGCATTAGTGCGTCAAAGCTGAATATATCCATTAATATTGAAGATATCAAGAATTTTTATGTACAAAAATCATAGACAGTCTTAAGCTACATATTTTAAAATTATGTTCATATATACAGAGTGTTTCATATTTCCAGGGTGAATTAAACATACATTTTCTTAAATACGATATACTATATATGTATATGTAGATGGTATGTAGAGAGGAGAACGAATACAACGTTGTTTCATCTTTTTGGTGGACATTTTCAATATTTATTGTGAAATGTGTTATATTGCAAACTTTTGGCTTAAATCATAATTACCGGCATAAGTTTAACATTTTGTAGTTGCGTTGTATTTAACAAGTTTATCTCAACTTATGATTTAATAACTTTTTACTATAATTTTTTCATGGCAAATTTGACATTACAATTATTTTGAAAAAGTTCACCTTTCATTACGAAAATATTAAATATCTCAGAAATTACCGATTTTAGATAGAGGGAGTGGTTAATAAAAATGAAAGTACATACAGTATTCTCACCTTTCATAATATAAAATACAGGGTGATCCATTTAAATAAAATTAGAAAATAATTCATGTGTGTTTTGAATCGCCCTGTACACAGTTTTTGCAATATTGGCAAAATATCGCGTTGCCATAAAACTGTAACAATATAAAAAAGTTATTCCAGTGAGAAAATAATTTTAAACTGTTTTGTATGGAATACACAGGACGGTAAACACACAATGATTTTCAGACAAAATTGACCATAACTTCTGAAATACTCGGTATAGCTCAAATGAACCTTATATCAAAGGGATGAAGAAGATACGCTCAATCTAAATTTGAAATAATATATAGTAAGTATGTCCTAGTTAAGAAAATGTATGTTTGGTTCACCCTGTCAATATGAAACACCCTGTATATATGAAAATAATTTTAAAATATGTAGCTTAAGGCTGTCTATGATTTTTGTACATAAAAATTTTAATATATTTTTTTTGTTATATTCTGACATTTTAGAAGTTAACATATTTAATCTACGTCCAACAATTTTATTGTTACACTTAACTGGCTCCGAAAATTGTAAAAAAAAATTGATTACAAATAAATACAATGAAGGGTACATCGAATAGAAATTTGAATTAAACCTAGAAAGAAAGTCCTCGCATGCATTTGTAGAATTTTCTGTAGTTACAATACCTTCGGCCCAAACTGTTGACGGAAACAAAGAATTTTCTCCAATATAATTATCTACTAAATAGTCAGCTAAATCTACCCCATCTTAATGCATATAATCGGGCTGAAATTCGGCGAAATCCAAAGCAAAGCAATCTCCAACCTCCTCGTGTTTTAAAAATGACAATCCAAAAAGGCATCTCATCCATTTTCCAGTTTCACTTTTTTCATCTCGGCATTCTTTAGCCAACCCTAAACTCTGTATTTTCGTGTATCTAGCTTGTCCAAGATGAAACCTACATCCTGTGATCTTTGTGAGGTAAAATTTCAAAAATCGTCTAGAAGAATGTAAAAGAAGAAATTAATCTCAACGTGATGTGTCATGTGCATAGTGAAACAAACAAAACAAAGAATTTTGAAAATGTGCACCAGATTAGTTTGCAAAAAGCTGTTCACATATGCTTAGTGCTCTTTTTTGCGCATTCTCTTCTTTTTCTCTCTTTTCTTTTTTGTTATCTAATTAATTATTTTCAAATTAAATAAATTACATTTTAATTTTATGCAAAAATGCTCGCAAACATTTTGCAACTATTGTTACTTCATTCTGCTATTCTCTATATCTTTCTAATATTTTCCTTTAATCAGTACTTGTGGTGGAAAACAAGAGTACATCATGCAAAGGCATTTCTATTAAGATCAGTGACTGCCATGTACAAAAGATTTGAACAAACAGGGGACATCACCAAAAAGTGTCCTCAATGTTTAGAAATTTGGCAAGCTCTGCTCTATATATTTTATTCTGAATAACATATTTTAGCACAAGCGATAAGCAAATAATTTGAGTCTTTCTATTATGATTTAAGCGTATGAAAGAGGTCATAAGAAAAGAAATCAATATTTTTATGCATCCTTATAATATTTATATAATTATGAATTACAAATCAATACATATATAAGTATACAATAATAATATAATATCAATTAAATACAACAGTAATATATAATAGTCAAATAGTTGAACAGGCACTTCTTCAGCGAAATCAAGTTGTTTAAATCTTGCGTTTTAAAACAGGAATCCTTGATCTCCTCAATTCTTTACTTCTTACATTTTGTCCACTACTACTAGAAACACTTCGGTCTTTCTTCTTAATTATGTAAGTCCTGTTGATGGTAGCAAACCTTTCGAAACTAGAGTTATGCTTCTGCCCAATTTGATTACTTTCGTTTGGTGTTTTTTCCATAGGCACTTTCTTGACGGTCGATGGTCTTAACATCTTTTTCAATTTTATTATTCCAGTTACTAACTTGCATCTGGAAATATTCGGATTATTTTCCCGATTTGAATTCATTGTTGCGACTGTCACTTGCGGCAGCTAACTAGCTAATGATCAGGTTAATAGTGATCCTCCTATTATATAGGGGTAGTTTTGTAACAGGTATAAACTTTCTAATAGAAGTAAAGATAATTTCTGGATTAATTGAATGTCCTTCTTGAGATAATACCATTTTAATTTAGAAGTTCAGTTTTGTAATACGTTAGATGTATTGTTCTCTCTCGCATTTATACCCTGTATTATCGAAGATTATTTCTAGTGATTTTGCTAATTATGTTGGAATTACTGCTACCTAAATTATAATAATGGCAAAAGTGTATAATTGCATACAATAAATTAAATTTAATGACAAAATTTTGTATAATGTACTTGCTATACGATTACATAATGATTCTTAAGTTAGAATTTAAAGAATTTTGTAAGATAATATAAAATGCTATAGAAGCTATTATAGTACTACCGAAATCAATGGCTCAAATGACTTTATTTTATAGTTCTGTCAATAAAGAATGTACCTAACGTAATGATTAATTTGAAAATGTAATTATGTATTGTTGTGGCTTTTTGAAAATGTGACCAGATGTGTAACAAAATGATATCTCACACAAGATTCATTAATCTGTCTCTATTTAATGTATTGCTGTTTATAAATCAAAATAAATTGTTTTAGATGATAAAACTAGAACATATTCAGCAAAGGACAATAGATGCATGTTTATAAATGATCGAAAACATCTTACAACAAGATAATACATTATTACTTTTTTTAATCAAATTTTGTTCGTTGTTTAAACAGAGTTGCAGAGTTTTTGATGGGAGACAACATAAAGCCTTTATGTACTTTTTATTCGCAACTAAACGCTTTTTCAAATTCTGTGACTCCATTCTTATCTAAAAACTATTACTTGGAACTTGTTTTTGTAAAACTAGTAGCTTTGAAATGATTGGGTAATAAATGGACCACCCTCTATAACTTTTTAATCGATAATTGTTTTTCTGTCTTAACTCAAAGCTATTCCACGAGGTAATTGTTGTCGTTTTAGTAACATCATCTTGATATAAACACTTTTTCTTTGATCTATCTTACAAAATTGTTTTATTGTAATAAATCTTTACACGTTTCGGCAGGTATCCATCCCCAGGAGAATACGGAAAAATATAAAATTCAGAAAAAGTCAGTAATTCCCATTAATGTAAATAATTCGGGTTTCTTTGAAAAAAATATCTAATTGCTGAAACATGTAAACATTTTTTACAATAAAACAATTTTGTGAGTCTGTAGGTAGTTTAAGGAACTAATCCTGCAATTCTATGTTTTCTCGTAAAATAGTAAATTCGTATACTACGAGTGAATCTTAAATTCATGTTTTACAGATTTACGAGAAGTGCAATTCTAAAACCCCTATGATTGCCGTAAAGTAGATAGATACGATAATGTATTTACGATTATTTTAAGCATGTAGCCCTTGCTAACTTCATAGACTTCTCATATCAGGTGTTTTCGGTTTCTGATGGATTTTAGGTTATAATATATCACTTATGTATGTTGTTTGCATTTACAGTACAGTTATCATCATAACTCTTTACTTGTTCTGCCAAACCAAATATTGATATAGAATATCAAAAAAAAAATTAAGCAAACATTAATTTTCGCGACTTTTATTGGGTGATAAAGTAAGACTCTATCTATGCCTGGACAAAAATCTAAATTTACCTTTTAGCCTACCATTTATACGTTCTATTATAGTTCTGCCTGTTGGCCTGTTTTCCTGTACTGCAGCAAACGGTGTATACAGCTAAGGTTCTAAAGGATAACCACTATCTCCTAATAAATATAATATAGATCGTTTTTTTATTGTGAATTTGTTCTTTGTCTACCTCTTAAATGTGCCATTTTGTCACTGTTTCCTATTCTGTTCGTAAATAATTCCTTGTGCTGCTGATTTGGCACATGGTAGTGTCCTGAACGGAGTCTGTAAATCTTGCATTGCAGCCTATACTTTTGGTATTAGAGTCTGAAATCTTTAGCACAATTAATGCCAGATATATATAATTATAGATTGTTTGATTAATTTAATGTTTTCCATTTCTGAAAATAAAAAGAATTTTGATATTTCTCATAAAACCTGGAGTTCTGCTTGCTCTCAAAATCAAATCTTCTATGGTTGCTACAAATTTAACCGAATTTGGAAAACGATTTTCAGATTCAATTAATAGGTTGGGATCGAATTATGTCTAATTGGCAGGGTTAGTCCGTAGTTCGCCGCACAGAGGTAATTTCATGGTTTGATTGCATGGGCAGACGCATACTTTTAAATAAAAATTTGCTCGACGGTTGGAAAAATACAATTAGCAAAATTGGGCGCATATTATACATTTTTCTGATGTTTTATACTTATTAATATTTGAAGGAACAACTTTATGGTTCGCTACAGGTGCTTACAGTGACGGAAATTGTAGACGCAACTTTGTAGGAGATATCTGTTTAGAATTGCATAAACTGCTACAAGCCTAACAGATTTCGTTACGATCACTGCAGTTGCGCATAGAATTGCAGCATAAGCTATGTCAAAGTAATACTTTTCAACTTTTCTTTTCTTTAAGTTAAGTATAGTGATGACAACTTTTAAAAATCAGTTGCTCTTAAAGCCAATAAAGTTACAAACATAGTTCATTAATTTCATTCATTAATGATTTAAAGGTATTATAAAGTATTGATAAAAAAAGTTACTGTAGTAACTATCATCATGTTGCCAAGGTAATGACATAATTTAAATTTAAAAAATGAAAGAAAAACAAGTACAAAAAAACTTTAATTTCAGGCTCTTTACAAATCTTAATCTAAGATTTTTTTCTAGTAAACTCGTCAAAAAGGTGACAGCTTCTACTGTAATTTCCTGTTATTTTCGTAATTAAAAAAGATCTTGCATCGAAACTTAAACTTAACTCAACTCTTTTTCTTAATTTATTCGATCCTTCCTTTTCTTCTATTTTCTTGTATTTTTATTTTTGTGTGTTTAGTTTATTATTTCAGTTGTTTTTGGTATTATTAGAATTCATATATCTATTTTGTGATCTTTATGTACTTATCTTTCAATTCCTGAAATATTTCCACTTATAGATGAATAAAACAACAATTAATTAAATACCAATTTATTCCAGAACATATAATATTATGTTTTTCTTAGACTTCTTCAGTGGAAGAAATTGACATTTAATGTGAGTCAAAATACTAATATGTAATATAAATAGCCATGCCTATCAATAAAAATATCTAAAAAACAGAGAATTCAGAATTCTGGAATAAATTGGTATTTAATTAACTGTTGTTTTATTGACCTGTAAGTAGAAATATTTCAGGAAATGAAAGATAGGTATTATTAGACTCACTTTATTATTACCGTAAAAAATCGTAAAAAATGTCACCTTCTTTGTTTATCAGCACAACAGAATTTATTGCTTAGTAACCACCGGAAGGCTAGTAAGAAGAAATTTGTTCATTAGACGTGATACAAGATAACTCGAGTTTATAAACTTCCTTACCTTAAAATAAGAGACGCGTATTTTTTTTTATCGGCATATCCGTACGATTCTGGGGTACAGTCCCTTCCAAAGATTGGACGATTTTTCAATTTTTGCAAATATTTCCTAAATTATAACAGGTTAAAGGTAGATATCTTCACAAAAAGCTAATAACGCGGGATGGGGTATCCAATACCCCCGCATTTTTTAATAATTAATTTTTTCATTATTCATCAAAAAAAAGAAAATTTCGGGAAAAATACAACAGAACTAGGAAAACATTATAATGCTTATAAATGTTTTCTATGCAAAAGCGATCTTTTTTTGATGAATAATGAAAAAATTAATTATTAAAAAAATGCGGGGGTATGGGGTACTCCGTCCCCCGTTATTAGCTGTTTGTGATGATATTTACTTTGACACCATGTATTATGATGGAAATTATGTTAGAAAAATTAAATTATTTCTGTTATAGTTCATTTGATTTATATCAATAAGTTTATTAATTTTGAAGCTTTATTATTTTTTTTCTATTTTTACAATTATTAATTTTCTAAACTTGTTATAGGTACATCATCATATTCTATGTAAAATCGGCCTTCTTTTGATGAATAAGAAAAAAAAAATGTAAAAAAAATGAGGGGTACGGGGTATCTCGTCCACTATTATTAACTTTTTGCGAATAAGGATGACGGCACCCTTAGGGCCATGCAATATCCTGCAAATTATGTTAAGAAGAAAATTTAATATCTGTTATAATTTAGGAAATATTTGCAAAAATTGAAAAATCGACCAAACTTTGGAGGGAGCTGTACCCCAAAATCGTGCGGATACGCCGATAAAAAAATACGTGTCTCTTATTTTATGGTACTCTTTCGATCTGCCGGTGTTCCCTTGTAAGTGTACACGCTTCTCCCAGCGATTGTCCCATCTCTTCAACCTGTCCAAATGGTATTCAGCATCTTTTTCTGCAAAATAACAACAAAAACAAGTCGCTTGTGTCTAGATCTAGTGAGTAAGGAGGGTAGTCTTGGTGAAATAATTTTTGTTTCTTGCAAATGTGGCCATTTTTCAGCAATTTCTGTCTTTAGCTTGTCAAATAATGATGTCCAGTATGCTCTTGAAATGGCGTTTCCTGTTTGAAGATAGTTGATTAAGATAACTCCATGATGATTATCCCAAAAAATCAATCACCATCACTTCCCCACCAGAAAAAACAGTTTTTGCTTTTTTTGGAACCAATTTCCTCGTCATTCGTCACTGTTTTGACTGTATTTTTATTTTGGGCGTATAGTTCCACGTTCAAGTTTCCTGATTTATTGCACCTAAACTGCGCCCACAGATGGCCTTTCAGAAATAAATATGTAATGACGTTTTAATACTCAATTTTTATCAAATTTTGGTGGGTATCTATCAATAGACGCGTAACAATATGCTGTCATCTTCACGTTGGAGTCCGAAACATCTAATTCTAATCCTATAATCTGATCTTTTATTTTTTTCGAGATCTAAATTAATTTAAATTAAAATATTTTGCTCAGTTTGACAATAACACACATACAGTTTACGGAATATTTAATCCGATACGAATAAAAACAACAGTTAATGTTGTTTAGTATCGTAATAAACGTACAAAAATATTTTGTAAAGGAATTTTGTTATTGTGAACATAACATAATAGAAGGGTAGCGATAGCATTACTTGTATTTAGTAAAAAGGTACGTAAAACAATTTTTTATAATCGTACTTCGTTTACAGAAAATCTACAGGTTGAACAACGCAAACAAAGAAGTGAAAACAGGAAAATTCGCCCACGCTCGAACTCGATTTTTTTCGGATTCCATTCCGTTAAAACACGGACCGGCACTCATTTAATGCTGTTTATAAAGTAATTAAAAACAAACCGAGTGTAATATATTTGAAGCAAATCGTTCCCGTAAAATACACACTGAGACGAATTTTCCACTCTATGTGCAGCGTTGTAGATATACTTATATACATATATATGTATGCGTGTGTATGTGTGGAAAGTTATATTTTCCGAATTTAATTTTTAATGAGAATTTCGAAGTAAATTTAAGCAGGCGAAATTGAAAACAAATAAAACTAAGTTAATTAAGGCAATATTTTGTTAGGGAAATGGCGTTCCAATTACCGTCCGCATGTTGATTTTCGGTTTCGGTTACTGGAGATAAGGTATTTTAAAACAACATTCATAATCGTAGTAGTTTATGAATCTACCGTAGCTACACCAAAACAAAAGATAAACGGGGGTTCGGTTTGTGAATGTTGAATGTAAATTCGGTCTGCATGAATATTCAAAAAGGCTTGCTACCGTGCTAAAAGTCCCCGGCTACGGCGTTTACTTCTATGTGTACCACAAACGATACAGAAAGAGGTGTACGTTTTCAGCTGAAAACCGTTCGTTCTGCGCTTTATTTTTTGATAAATGTTACAGACGATAAGATGCAAGTTAACGTCATGCAAATCAAAACGTATAAAGCATGTTTAACTTCGTTTTTAGTTTTTTTTTTAAAAAAAAGGTTGAACGTTAATGTCACATAAAGCTCTAGAGCTTATTCTGAATATTTAGTTGCAACGATAAATGCATTTTACTTTAAAGATTGAAATTTGATTGAATTTTTAATTTGTACATTAAAGTTACATTAACCTGCATATTATGTAATTAATATCCAAGAGTAACAAACAGGTAAGTATTTACATACCTAACGAACATGGTGTATTTATCTCGCAGAACCATTTAAGCAATATATTTGTTTTTTTTTTCAGGTGAAGTTTCCAACTTCATAATTATCGCAATCATTATAAATGATAAACATTAAGGAAATGATTCGGATTTCATCATAAAATTAACGACCATAATATCAATCGATAATTAGCTTTAAAATAAAATATAATGATTTATTAATTAGGGTACAAAACAAGACCCTATATAAAGTAATGTTTCCCTAAATTAATATTATTCATATGCGAAATTAACTACGTGTAATAAGTCTGAATTATCATAAACACAATGTCTCCAGCAAACATAGAAGTCTTAACGGAAGCTTCAGAAAAAATGGAGGAGGCCAAAACTTTTCCAATCAATGATGTAATTCCATTGAAACATTGTGCAGCAAAACTTGATCGAGAAAAAATTCATACCGGCAACGACTATATGCTGTATTAAATTGGATCGATCCAAGAGATGCTGAAGATGATTTGCAAGAAATACAACGGCTTATTGATAGGAGAGAATTGGTTGGGAATTAGCTCCTAATTGATGACATTTTTTTTTACAACGTACTATTTCGTCGGTTGAACAGGCCAGATATGTAACAAATTACTACTATGTGTGATGATGTATATAATACAAGCTGTAAATAGTTGTAAGATATTATGTTGATTATGACTATATTGTTATTTGATCTTTAATGTACATTTTGTAAGTTCTATGAAATTTGTATTGACATAATGTTGAAATAAATTATTCTGATAATAAATGTTAACAGTTTTTCATTTTTGCATGAACATACTATAACAATATTTCAAAAGTTCAGATGTAAATGTTTTTTACTAATATTTCCATTTGTTGCAATGATTCTGCAAAATTTCAATATCTTTTTTTATAATAAAAATTAATAACCAAATATAATTGCCAAAAAAACGAGTGCTTTGTTTATAAAACTATCGTAACGATCGTTTATTACGATGTTCTTCAGGAGAAACACTGCAATACCAGAACATACTAAAATTGATTATAAGATCAAAGATCGTAATGCTTGAAACACAGAGTAAATCAACAGATAAATAATTGTAGAACAGGGGAACAATCTTGTGCTTTGGCCAATCATGCTAAAGAACAAAATCATAAATTTTATATTGTTATTGTAAAAATAATTCAAGTTGTTTCAAACCAAGACATTTTTTTAAAACTTCTCATCTTCCCAGATACATTTTCACTTGTAGGAGAAATTATTAGCAATTATTTTTTGGAATAATTATTTGACCTACAAGTGGAAATATATTTGAGATTAAAAGATAAGTACTAAGTAATCTCAGTGAAAATATGTATTTTTTATAATTTTACAAACGTTTAATTTATAAATACCAGATGGGTTACTAAATATAACATGCTGTTTTATCAATTTTTAAAATAAATGAACTTACAAATTATTAGAATATGATTGAACGATATTTGCTAATGTATGTACCAATAGCTCAGATTTGAATAAATCTTACTAATATTACTAATAATATATCTGTATTTAAAAAATATACAGCAATTTCTGTTATTGGCGGTTGTATCATTATCATTTATTTTCGAAACGTTATTTCTTCGATTCCATAATGGACTTTATGATATCTTGTATTAGGTTAATTAGAAGATGCAAAATACATTTCAAACCCAGCCCCGATTATGCAAGGTGTTTAAAATTATGCGTCAAAGCCGAAAAACTTAAAAGTCAGTATGGTTATTATCGCTTAAAATTAAAGTCAACATACAGGCTAACAACTTGAACTACGAAAGCCTATTTATAGGAGAGGGTGGTGGGAGTTAAAATTAAATGTATCCATTTTACTATTGTCAACTTTTTATATGACAGGAATGTCAGTGGTTATGTCAATTACTTTACCGACCCATCAAACTTTATCCCAAGTGTCATTAAAATGTTGGTGACTGCTCATTTAGCGACCACTTTATAATTTGCACTTTTTCATTAATTGTGTATTCCATTAGGATAAGTTTGATTGTCCGGTAAAGTGTTTGACATAACCACTGACATTCCTGACATATAAACAGTTGACAATAATAAAATGGCCACTACCTGCTCCTATCAATAATAGGCTTTCGTAGTTCAAGTTATTATCCTGTATACACACTTGAAACTAGAAGGTGACTATGGCAAAATAACCAAATATTTATCTGGTTATCATTCATGAACAGAATGGAAATCATATAGAACATAGAGGTTTCCAGAGTGTTCTAGGTGTTCCATTAGTTGATAATTGAAGATTAATTTTCTTCTTTGTCCCTAACACAATGTCTTTATTCACCTGTAAAATTTACTTCCTTAATTAATGATTGCTGATAAATGTATTTCACAACGTTTTCTTCAATGTTAAGTTTTAGCGGTTTAATAAAATTTCCTAAAATAATTGAATATTGAAATTTAAAAAATTTTGAATATTAAGATTTTGTTCCTATATGTCACGTGATTTTTGTTTGGTTATTTTACGTAGGGGGAAAGTGGCAACAGTGATTGTATAAAAAATGATCTAATCCCTTCTATATCTATCCGTCAAAGCTATGTACAGGCTGTCCCATTTTGGGCACTTTGCCGGGGTATCTCAGTTATTAATAACGATAGAGAGTTGCGGTTTTCGTGAGAGTGTACTACTTTTTTGTGAAAGGAAAGATGCCGCAAACAGAATTTTGCTATCCCCCTTAGTTTTTGAGATATAGGGTGAAATTGTAAATTTTCAGGTCACAGACATCTCTCGTATTTCAGTTGCTATGGAAGTTAGCGAAAAAGTAAAAATGGAATATCATCCAGTTTTTTACGAGGAATCCAGTGGCGTAGTTAGTCTTTTTCTAAGTGTAATAATTTTCAAGTTATGGACCAAACTTTGACAGATTTCTTGTTGCGAATTACTCTTGTTACGTAGGTGTTTTTATCGCAGTACTCTTTGTCTGTTTATCCACAATGGCCGTTTATGAAAACTATGAAAAATACGATATGCTTAAATGTTTCATACAATGCGACGAAAATCGCCAAGAAGCTTCGGAGTTGTACTACATTTAAAATAGTGATGGGCTTTCTATGTAGAGCTTGATACGCCAAAGCAATTGCCTCACGAAGGTCCGCTACGGAATTGTGGCGAACCTTATACACTTCGTTTTTCATGAACCCCCCAAAAAGAAATCTAATATGGAAAGATCGGAAGATCGTGGAGGCCCATGTCACAGGTCCGTTCGTACCTATCCATCTTTGGGGAAAGTTATTTTCAAGAAATGGCCTTAATAAGCCAGCGTTGTGGCTGGTGGCTCCGTCTTGTTGGAGATAAATTGAATTGTAATGGGCCAATGGAACATTTTCCAACAACTCGGGTATAACTTCCTCAAGAATCTCTAGATACCTACGTGCTGTGAGCCCCCCTTCATACATTCTATACACTATGCGCCCACCCAAAATAAAACATGATACACCAACACCGAAGCGTCCTTGTTGTGCCTTTCAAATACCAAGTGATGATGTTGTACTGACCAGCGCCTCGTATTGTGACGATTAAAAATTCCAGCACTTGAAAAATAACATTCATCAGACCAGACGATGAACCTTCCAAAAGATTAATTGGTTCGGATCTGTTGCAGATACCATTGATAGAACGTTACTCGGCGCTCGGCATCTCCGGGGTGCAAATGTTGAACTATGGCCTACTGTTCACAAACGCACCTGTGTTGAATTTTAAAAAATATCAAATTCTTAACTTGTTTGTGTAATTAAATATACACAACTATGTATTTTTGACATCCTCCAATTATGGTTAATCGAAATAAGAAATAATATATAGGGTCTTCCATTTAAATAATCATAAGTATGGTCCATAACTTGAAAATTATTACACTTAGAAAAAGACTCCACTGGATTCTTCGTAAAAAGCTGGATGATACTCCATTTTTACTTTTTCACTAACTTCCATAGCAACTGAGATACGAGAGATGTTTGTGAATTGAAAATTTTCAATTTCAGCCTATATCTCAAAAACTAAGGTGGATAGCAAAATTCTGTTTGCGGCATCTTTCGTTTCACAAAAATGTAGGACACTATCGCGAAAACCGCAATTCTCTATCGTTATTAATAACTGAGATACTCTGGCAAAGTGCCCAAAATGGGACACCTGTACATATTTGCATATGGTTTTTACTAAATAATAGAACAAACTAATGTTTTTTGAAGCACCTATGCACATATATTTAAATTCGTGCAAATTTCTTATCGTGTACATCAGAAGCCGTCCTTCCTTCCTGATATCAGCCAGACATTTAAAAAACATCTAAACATGATGTCATTTACTGATTGCCTTTGTGTTTTGTTATTTAGTTTCGACACATTTAATAATAAATAAACAAAACCTTAGTATAAAACAAGATCATATGGGCTTGTGAAAATTCAATACAATTTTAATTATTTTCAATCTTATAATTATGTTTTAAACTGTGATTATACATTTTTTGGTATGACTGTTTTTAATGTTTAATGTTTTTGACTAAGGATTACATTGTTTTAGTGCTAGCTTCATACTCTATCATTACCTTCTGATAAAGAATTTAATAAAATTCGCTTAAGGTAAGATTAATGTGTCTTATTTCTTTCTAAAAATTTACCATTGGCTGCTAACCCCACTAATTAGGATGATCTTAATTAATTAACGTGTAACATATTTAAACTTATATCAAAAGAAAAAATGGCTTGCTATCTCTTTGTCTATCCTAATACTAAAGGCTTAGATAATACCATAATAGAATTGTCTTTTGCTACTGCTCCAATATCCTTCTTTTTAAGAATCAAAATAAAATCTTCAATATTGGGATATTGAAGATATTTTTTTCTTGATATGATATTGAATTGTTAGAGCCGCTTTCGCTCGAACTCCTTTCCTCTTTTTTGCCAACCTCTCTCTTCCTCTTTCGGGAATGTTGTCGAATTACATTTGCTGAAACTTCTTCCAGGTCACAGTCGTCATTTTACGAAGCGTTTCTTTTTGCACCAACTTTTAGTATTTTTTTTCTTGCTAGCTTTCTGGGAGAAGCTTTTGGATAACTTTTCAAAATCGCTGGTGAAATATCAAATGCAGAAGTGTTTGTAAAACTGGAGTTCCTCGTTATAATTTATATTTTGCGCTCTCATTTCCGCGCATCACTGAATAAAAAATCGTTTTTGTCAAAAACGTTTTTTTTGAGCCAGTCTTGCTAAATGCCGAAAGAATAGTTCTTGCATTGTCAAGCAATGACAATGCAAGAACTATTCTTCTGTGAGCTATGTTTACGCAGCACTCAGCAACGTCATATATGCAAAATGTATGTCCTGGATGATGCAGCATCTAAGAGTCTATTGCAGCATCATAATATGTAGCAAAAGCTTTGAACACCCTGACATTTAGAGGCTGTAATTTATTAGTCTACTGAGGACGAAAAGTCAAAACAGTCACTCCATTTGCTTTAGCCAGATCCAAGACTTGAATGGATAGATGGCTTTCATGATTGTCGTAGAGAAGAATCCCAGTCTTCTTCTGTCTTCAGCTGATCGACATCGGATAATTCATATGCTCTTTTTCTACAAGAAAAAGCAATCCGTAGAACATTTTCTAGCAAGTTCAAATTCTTGCTCATTGGAAAAGATTTTGTTGCTATCATAATGGTGAGCCATTCTTATTACTTCAGCCGCTGCCTTATTCCTCTCCGTTTTTATATACCTAGCCAAAGTTTGAAAAGCAAGGTTTCTCTCGTTTGCCACTTCATTACTCTTGTACTCTAATTCAAAAGGGTGACCAGGATTCCAAATATTTTGAACGTTTTGTCGATTTATTAGTAGTAGTATTTTCAAATTATGAATCTTCATTGTGGATTTGTTCAATGTCAGACTGGGACGAAAATTGGGGTATTATTACATCTATTCTTATTATTCAGCCATTTTCTTGCTATTTTATTGAAAATAAAATTTTGCATTTGCAGTATAAATTTAGAACGCCAGTAGTGATATGTGGAGTTTGTAGATTTGAAATTTCCACAAAATGATGGATCTTGTTGAATCAAATTGAATTATATTGTAAGATGTAAAACTAATAAATAAATTCTGGAAGAAAACAACACATCAATGTCTTGAATGAATTAATAAAGGACAAGACTCAAATAACAATTAATCGAGATCAACACCGTATATCCTCGAACCATTACCAATTCAAATCGACGAAAATCCTGTACAGATTTCTTAATTTCCCCCGTCGCTATATAATGTAACTTAACAATGCAATTAAGGCAACAATGCGTTTATATAAACAACGTACGCATTCGAACACTACAGCGGGCAAAACGAGCAGGACATGTTAGATAATTTAACGGTCAATTTAAATCAAGATCTGAAGCAATATACAATCATTAAGCGGAGCAAGTTCGTCCGCTCGTTGAGGCCAAATCAGGTAAAATAAAAATCCAGCTCTTTATGGACGCTACACATCGGACATTTTAAACATAACCTGGTACATAATTTAGTGGCTCCCTGTATTGTTTGTTAGCGCTTTACGCATATATACCGGGTTTTATTCATGCATGTTGCATTTTGCGTCGAGAGTCGCGCGTACGCGTACAAGACTTTAAAGCAATGTTGTTTATCTATTTATCACATGCTATATACGTTGATATACTGAAACAATACTAACCTAGAGGTAGGAGACGATGTTCTCTTCAAGCTTCGAGTTATGCCGTACAATAATGCTAGTCTACCTTCGTCGGTTCATTTGATAGACCGGTGGAATGTGGATAAAACACTACAGTAATGCATTTTTATTCTATTTATGTTGAGAATGGAATTCTGACTAATACGAATTAGTTGTTTAATGTTTAATAATTATAATATTGTTATATGTTTAATATATATCAAGCATTCTACAATGAAATGTAACATAATAGTAATACAAAGTGCTTTTATGTCACTTATCATGATACATCTCCATTTACAACAACACAATACAGCACATAATGTTGTAGGTTTATCTCAAAACATAAAGCTTTACCTACTATATGCGGTACAGGATCTTTCCTAACCGGATCTTTAATATCACCATGCGTTTGACATATTATTTCAAAACTACCGAGTCCTGTGTATTATATGCGAAGGTATCCTTTCCGGTGTCTGTTTGATATGTCAATGTTTATATGGCGAAGCCCGCAGCATCGGCGTTTGTAAATGGACAATGTAAACGCAGGCGGCTTTGAAATGCGGCCATGTCACCAAGATGACACGAACATAAACTGACCTGTCGCAATATTCGAGTGGTATACAGTCGAGTCAAGGATTTCTTTTTTTTTTACCATATCGAAAACCCTTTTGATGTCGGGGATGGCCTAAAAGTACTTCGCTTTTATCCTTTGTGCAGGATATTTTTGCTTCGACGGCGCTTTTAGTAAACGTTTGTCGTTTATATGATGTGCGTCGAAACTGACGGTTTATGCTAGATGATATTAAAAGTTGCAATAGCAGTTTAAAATAAATACAAGATACTTATGGTGGATGTAAAGCTTTGAGAGCTTAACAGGAATCCTATTAAATCCTTAATCATATTCTTGAGGCTCATGTGCACTGGACAGAAGTAAAAAGCCAACACTAATATTACAAGACTTAACTCCTCTTCCGTAGTGTAAATAGAAAATTATATTTTAAACAATGTGTAACCGTACAATTTTCCATTCCACACGTTTACAGCATATTGTATTTAAAGCTGGGTGACTAATGGGGGTATTTCGATGCAAGTTTTTGTTAAACTACAAAACAATTGATAAAACGAAATGGCAACAGTAGCTGTCATCTTCTTACTGAATTACTGGCATATTTCTAATTTAGAAAAAGTAAGGAAAATACTAGAAAAAAGTTAAGATTTACATACAGTGTGGAACAGCCAAATGGAATAAATTCGATAATAAATAAATGAGGGTGTATTGGGAAAAACGCTTGGACACGTCGATTTGTATTTTTAAATGCGTATTTAAAAGAAAAAAAATTATACAGGGTATGTCATGTGACAGTGGCCAATATCAACTTTCTTATTTTAAATACAAACCCCTGCATATTATTTATTTTTTGGGTTCTTCGGAAAATTCTAGACATAATTCATGTACAATGTTCCATACCTATCTTCAACTGTTTCGGAAATATTAAGTGTTTTCAGATTTATTACGAAAATTAACATTAAAAAAAGAAAATTATTTTATTTCTCAAATTCGCTACATTACACTAAAAACCTAATAAGTAATACTGATTATTTCTTAATAATGTAAAAAAAAAAACAAAAAACATTAATGTCAATGTAGTATATGTTCAAAATGCTCGCCGCGAACGTCTTGGCAACATGCTAATCTGGTATAGAAATGTCTTCTAACATTACTCAACATCTCAGGCGTGACTGATCTAATCGCAAGCGTGATTCGTCTTTTTAAGTCATCTAAGTTGAGGGGTTTAGTTTTGTATACAAGACTTTTGACATATCCCCACAAAAAGTAGCCTAATGGCGTCAGATCAGGAGATCGCGCTGGCCATTCTATCGATCCGCGCCTCCCTATCCACCGATTTGGAAGAATTTGGTTCAGGTACTGCCGGACATTGATTTGGAAATGGGGCGGTGCTCCATCTTGCTGAAACCATACTGTATTGGCAGGAACTTGTGGGTTTGCTGGATTAGGATATAAGTTTGCGAAAGTTGGCACGACATTATTTTGGAGCAGTTCTAAATATTTATCTCCATTCAAGTTACCATCAATGAAAAAGGGACCTACGATGTGATTTCCAACAATTCCTGCCCAAACATTAACTTTTTCAGGATATTGCGTATGTTCCTCTCTCATCCAGTGAGGATTCTTATTAGACCAATAGTGGCAATTTTGACGATTAACATGGCCGTGAAGTGTAAATGTGCTCGCATCAGAAAATAAAATATCTTCTAATTGGATCACATTGTTATCTAACATTGCCATCATCTGTTCACAAAAATACGTTCTCCTATCAAAATCGTCTTCCATGAGCTCCTAAGTTGGCATCATTTTATAGGGATGCATTTTACTTTCCTTTAATACTCGAAAAATTGATGTGTGGCTAATGTTGAACAGTGGGGCTGCTTTTCGACCAGAATTATGTGGGTTTTCTTGAAACTCAAGCATAATATCCAATTTCGTATCATCACTTACTGCATTGGCAGCTACTTTTTTAATATATCTTACATGACCAAGCTCGCAAAACTGTTTTTCTATTTTGCTAATTGTTCCTTGGGATACAGGCGGCAAATTTGGAAATTTTTCGTGAAATAAGCGAGAAACTTCCATTTGTGTCCGTGTGTTATCTCCATAACCAATCATTTGTAGAATGGTTATTTTGTGCATTTCTGTTAAATGAACCATTTTTCTGATATTATTACGTACAGTTAACGAAATTCAAACGACAATAGCACTGACACTGATCACTACTGTCATGCAGGCAGACAACATGTTGCTAAGGCTATGAGTTTTTACGAAAATAAACAAAACGGTCTTTGTATTTTTTAAATTTCATATCTGTAAAAAGGAACGCAGCAATGGTTTTTGCTTACTTTATCAATATCAAGAGCTAAATGGGAAATAGATTTTTAGTGTAATGTAGCGAATTTGTGAAATAAAATAATTTTCTTTTTTTAATGTTAATTTTTGTAATAAATCTGAAAACACTTATTATATCCGAAACAGTTGAAGATAGGTATGGGACATTGTACATGAATTATGTCTAGAATTTTCCGAAGAACCAAAAAAATAAATAATATGCAGGGGTTTCCATTTAAAATAAGAAAGTTGGTATTGGCCACACCCTGTATAATTTTTTTTTGAAAAAAATGCGCATTTAAAAATACAAATCGACGTGTCTAAGCGTTTTTCCCAATACACCCTCATTTATTTGTTATCGAATTTATTCCATTTGGCTGCTCCACACTGTAGAAGCCGAACTAATTTTTTTGTGGTAGTTTTTTCTACTTTTTTTAAATTCCCCACATCAACATCATGACAGTTGGTACAGTAATTTCCGAACTAATTTTCATTGAAATAAAAAAAATCATTGCCGTAGTTTTTATGGACAGTTCTCACCAATTGAAATAAAAAAAATCATTGCAATTATTGTAAATTGTACAATATTATGCTATAGTTTCGGTGATAATGGTGACAAAACAGCAGCTTAGAATTTACTGCAATTTTAAAGATACTTTTTACATTTTGTATCTCCTTCTTCTTGATACAATTCATCAATAAAGCAACTAATTACAGTTGAAAAACTTTCTGTTCGGTCGTAATATAACAACTGCCTATTTACCAAAGATTTACTAATTTGGATATTATTGATTATTATCCAGAGATTAGAAAGCATTGGGTGATAGTCTGGGCGAAAGGTCACTTTGCAAAATTCGCGGCATCTTCGGCTCTTATTGAAAATGTAATAGCATAGTCATGTGACGTGTTATTGTTAGCACTTTTCTTTCGGAGTGCTGCGCGGAAACAGTTGTGTATGAGGGCTGTAGGCAATCATACTCAAGTCAATTGTTGCTGCTGTATTTGCTATAATATTTCTTAGATATGATCCGTAAACATTGCGGACATTTCTTCAAATTTTCCAGGGAAATCTTGCTAGTGCAAGCCATGAAGCCCACAATATAAAGATTCGTAAGATTTGATAAGTTTGCTGAAATTTCATCAGCTTTAGTTAATTCTTTTTTAAGTTCTGATGATAGTGTGTGCTTGTCTGTTTTTGTAAAGAACTTGTTTTCATTGAAAAGGAGGAAATTGCCAACTATCTCATATGTTAAAGGTTCACTAATGTCATAACCGGTCTCTCTATGAGTAGTGCGTTGAGCAATAGCTTGAACACTAAGCATTTTAATTCACAAAAACACCAGAAACCTAGATAATGACAGCTTTGCTGTCGAAACTCGCCGGTTGTTTAGTAAAAACTTTTTTGGTGTTTTGTGAGTTGAAGTGTTTAATGTTCTACTTCAGCACCAAGAGATCCTGTGAAGAACTTAGTCATAGCTTGTGGAGATGTTATTAGCAGATGATAAATTCGTCCTATGGATGGTATCTGAAAGCTTAGCTTTCTTATCAATTAATCTGTTTCCTCTAAATGTTTTATACGCTTAATTTCTCATATCATCTTCAACTGTTTCTTCCATAATAATGTTTATCAGTTCTTTTGCCCCTGGAGAAAATGTAGTTTCGTTATCTGTAATGAAATTCATCATAGTTTTAACCTTAGGTACTTTTAATTAGTAGTGATCATGACTGTGGAGTAGATTTTCGGTACAAAAATTTATTTAATTTGACGTGGGAATGTTTAAATTGGTGGGGACTAGATGTAAGTTCAAAAAATAAGAAATCGTTATATAATATTGTAGTTTTTGTGTGCAACTTTAATGTTGTAGGTAATGCTATATCTTTTCTATGTTGTTTATTATTAATATTAAAGGATTAGGACGAATTTTGTACTTTTCGAGTATATTTCTAAAAATAGTATTGATTAATTTAACTCGGCAGCCATTGTTGCTTAATATTTCTTTTAGTATTTCTTATAGGTTCACCTAACATGCTGACAGGTTCATCTGCAGCTAGATAGATAAACAAACTGACCGTACTTGTATTAATATCTGTAATGTAAGGTTAAGTGAAACGGTTGTTTATCTTATTCTATTTCCAAACTATCTCTTTTCTTATTGCAAACTCATGAATATTTTTCTCAATTTATTGGATTATATAAACAGTAAAAGTTAATCCAATACCTTAAACGAATTCATGAATGCCAGTCCTCAAATATTGACTTTTGCTTTTTAGCAACCTAAAAATTTGTTTACGTTTGTGTCATTTATGAATTTGGAGCTTACGTTTAACTTATTGTTATCTATTTTTATTATTATTCTGTAGTAGAAATGGGAATTACAAAAAAAGCGAAATCACGCGAACGACAATTTCTGCACATTTATTGCTGGTAGGTGAGGCCTTGGTTGCAATGAAGAGAAAAAGGCAAATCTAGTTAATAAGGACTTTCAAGACGACCCTGGTCAATTAAATTACTTTTATGAATGTATGACAAATACGATTTTAATACTTTCTCAGCCTAACAATGTTGAACATAAACATCAAAGCACTTCGCACATCATGAAAGTTGGTAGTAAATTTTAATCTGAAATCTAAACACTCCCTAGAAAATTGACGAAAAATTAGAGCAATTTAGTCATGAATTTATTTGACCGTGTAAACTGGGCTTTATTATATTTCCAAATTGAACAGTTTCCTTGTTGCATAAAAACAAACCAAACAGTTATAACGTTAATGCTCATTAGCGTGCGTTTTATATTTTACTGCCAAAGCCAAATCGAATAAAGCTATTACCTGGCAATGTCAGTTTCCCTTTAAGTTTTCTTTTTTTTAGTAAAGTTGGTTAGTATTTTTGCTAAGTCTTTTTATAAATTATGAAAAGGGCTCGGTATATAAGAAATAATATAAAAATAAAATAAACTAATTGTTAAAATTTGCTTTTAATTATTTTTTTTTTAAATTTCAAATCAATTCCTTTTTATTTTAATTTTTTGGTTACGAAGGATTTAATTTACTCTAATTATTTAAATAGTTGAGTTAAAAAAATACATTTTAACAAGATATTCTACTATAAAGAGTTATACGAGGGATAACCTATAATTATTCAGAATTGAAAAATCTAGTTACCTATACAAAACAAATTGATGCTTGTTAAATAGTGGTAGTGCATAGTGTTACTATGATTTCAAGAAAATCTTGAGCGCGTGCGAGTGTGAGGAAAGTTTAAAATCGGCATTTGGAAATTTTGCACCATCATTGGTAACTGTTTATAGATGGTATTAAGAATTTGAATGAGGTTGCAAGGTGGCCCTCTTTTAATTGCTGTTAATCCCGAAAATTGCTGCCGTGAAGAATCTGAAAATTGGATTCTAGCAAGTGAGTTCAATATTGCACGAACATTTACATTTGGAAAAGGTTCTAACTCGATTTGTACCATGACAGATCTGACAAATTTATAAAACGTGTTAGAATTTGCCAACAAACTTTAGATAACAACATATTTAATAGATGAAGATAAGGAAACCCCTACGATGGTGAAAAAAATAATGAGCAATGAAAAAGGTTATGTACGCAGTATTTTTTCGAAGTACGAGTTTGGTGGCCGTAATTAAATTAGATCAGAAGACAATTACCGCTAAATGGAATGTTGAAAATTGTTTGTCTACTGTGTTCAGTATAGTGCCAAGAAAGGGAACCATGTTACATCATGATACCACATTTCCCATACAGCAGGGACAACTGTACAGTATTTAGCAGAAAACAAACTCAAATTCTTTCTTACTCACCGGATTTGGTGATGTGTGAGTTCTGGCTATTTTTTGAGCTCAAAAAATATTTGAGAAGGAAAAGGGTCCAATCAGAAGAAGAGATTGACATCACCGTTAAGTGTTTTTTTAAGTATTCTAAAGACAGCTGGATAAACGCTTTTAGATATGGAAGGAGATAATCATTGAGTGCATTATTGCAAATGGCAATTACATTGAAAATTTTTAAAATAAAAATTCTAAAAACTTGTATTAATCTTTTTATTCTCAATAATAATTGTAGCTTGTCACTTGTAAGTAATTTCCATTTTTTTAAACTTCCATTAGTATTTCCGAAACCTATTTCAAAAATTTCTGATTCCCACACATTTTTAGGGACACATAGGGATATCTAAAATTAAAACTTTATTTAATCCTACAGTTCCTAAAACAAAAATTAGTTATTTAATTTCGTTGAAGGCTACACAGTCCACAATACAGATCAGTTATCTTAATTTTTATCTTAATTTTTTCAAAAAAAAGTTCAAACAACATTCAACACAATCAAATTGTTTCAATCTTATCTTCGCTGAATAAAATAAATTTTCAAGAACAAATTTGCATATTATTTCTTATACTTAGATATAGTTTTAAATTAATTAATTTGCAATAGTTGAAATTTATTTTGCCATTATATAAATTTTCAAATTCAAAGATTTTATCATTTCAAAACAGATCATAATAAAGCAAGAACTTCTTCGGTCAACAGAGTAATAACAATCTTCTGAAACTTAAATAAAAACCTTGTCTTAAATTGAATAACATGTAATTACCTTTTAAGTAGATTGTTGTTGTATCCACTTCGGTAACCCTTACAGGTATTTAATTTTAGATTAAGAAAATTACGAAGTTGCGGATTATCGAAAATAACTTTCAGTTACTAATTACATAATCTATAATGAAATTCAACATTTTGTAATTAACTTTGTTTATTCCAGGAACTTCCCACCCCAACCCTACATCTCGAATACTATATAACAGGAAAAAATGACATCCAAATCCAAAACGTTAGTTGCATCCAAGCAGTTCACATCCGATTATACAATCATGGAGAACATTCTCAAAGATCTGTATAAAAACGTCGATGAAAAACTTTCCTGTGCATGTCTCATCCATAAAGACATGAAAGCTATCGTGATGAACTACATCTCGCAACAGAAGCCGTGGTTGGTGAAGACCGAATCCGAGAAACAAGCCGATATTCTACTAAGAAGTTGCTACGATGAATATCGACGCGAAAAAGAAGCGAAGAAGGTTAACGTGTTCCGGCGGTCATTGAAGAAGGTTATCAACAAGGAACCGCCGCCAAGTTGTGGATGTGGCTGGAATCTGATCAATCGGGCTCCCGTAAAACCACCCAGATTGACGAAAGGACCATCAGGTTATAAACAATTGGAGAAAGATGTTTGTAGGTGTCATATTACTTGCTACACGCAAACAAATCCTGCCATTTTAAAACCGTTGGAGAAGTTTGTTAGCGTCAATCGCAGTTTCATGTTGCGGATGAAACATCTGGACCAGGAAAAGTATGGATATTTGAACACTGATGTCCCGGCTAAAGCTACCAAAAGCCAGGAAAGCATCGCCGAAAAGCTGCCAAGTTATTCCAGACCTGCCACTCCAAACAGAACATTTCAAGTGAAGATGGAAGATGCTAGTACACCGAGTAATACTGGTTCAAAATATAAATTCTTGTTTACGAAGAAGCCATCAGGTCCACCTGAAGAAGGAAAATTAACGAAATCTGCATCTGTTAGCCGTTCGTCTTCCAAGGAGAAAATCAAGAATTTACCAAATAGGAAGGAGCACACATTCACTAAGGAAACGCCAACCGCATCCAAACCAAAGAAACCCGAAGAAGATGAAAAGATCGTAGTTAAATTGACTCACTGTGATAACCATTGCTTTTTGTGTTTGTTAGAGACTGGCGTGAAGAAGGAGGCACAGCTGGTATATTGCGCTGATCATTGTCCCAAATGTGTCCTCCCTGTGGAGCAAGAAGTTGCTAACAACGCAAAAGCCATCAACAACATTATCAAACCGAAACTTGCTGAAGTTGTCAAACCAAGACCAAGAACCAAATCCGAAGGGAGATCAATAAGGAAACCTAAGAAGTTTCCTGTTTCACCTGATGTATCCGCACTATTGGATGAAGATTTTAAGAAGACAATTAAGAAGAAGAAAGGCGCTCAGATCTATAATAAGGAGAATATTAATAAATGTAGGGCAGAAGATGAAATTGCTATAATGGAGAGTAACGGTGAGGAATCTAATATCAATTTAAACGATTTTTTGGAATGGGATTCGGCAGGTTTTGATCAAGCGGAAGGTAATAATACCAAAGTGAATATGAAGTGGGGTAATACCGCTAAAGTGTTGGATAACATTAAGAACAATCACATCAAACCTATAAAACAAGATTTACGTGATATGCAAAAGTATTTTCGATCTTTAACTACTAAATATAAGCTGTAATTTTATTGTAATATTTCGATTTTAATTGTTGTTTATTATTGTGTCTATTCTATGTAATGTTTCTTCTGCAGTGATATATAAATAATTTTATGTCGTTTACTGTTGACGTACCATGTAATAATTATTGCAAATTTTAATTCTTAACGCGAATGTATGTATTTGTAAATGTATTTTTGAATAAATTTATAAATAAAGTATATATGGATAATACTCTATTATTTTTTCAACGAAATTTAAATTTATATAATTAGGAAAATTAACATTGAAGTGAATTGTTTCGAAAAGATAGTGTTTCTGAAAATAACAGGTTAGTAGTAATATAAAGAAGCACCAAATAAAATATTGATATAATATTTATATCCAATGATAAATATACAGCGTTAGTAAAAAGTCCCGGAACGGTCGAATAACTTTGTTATTTGAAAATTATGATTTATTATTTATTATATATAATTTGGTATGGGGGTATAGTTAATATAAATGCATTTTATGCAATACAGTTTATATTTTTTTCACTTCCGGTTTAATCGGCAATACATCCAACTTTTTTTGTTTTAAACGGAACGCCCAGATTTTTTTAACACTTTTGAATGCAAAATAAAAAACTACGTTCAAGAAGTATTAAGATGTTTATTTTTATTCACAAGAAAACAGTTAAAAAATTAAAAAACTGTCCTAATACAGAAAACAAAGTTATTCGACCGTTCCGGGACTTTTTACTAACGCTGTATATATTTACAATGAAAGTAAATTCCTGTCTGAAGGACCTATTCTCTAAAAACCGCTTAAGAGTATGTTGTTAAAAAGCCTTAAAAAGATTATTAAAATATAGGCATTCTGCAATATTCTGTTATGCAATTGTAGGAGAGATGGAAGTACTGGCTGTACAACGTTAGGTTTCAATAGACACACTATTGGGGAAGCAGCCAAATGAAACTAGAAATTCCTTATTACTGTCTAAGCTTTCGTAAAATTTATTTATTTCATCAGAGACAAAAACTAGAAGGCACAGTACAAAGAAGATACAAATTAATGTACAATTAATAATAAACTATTTACATTGGACAATATAATCAATGTAAATTGATGGTTATCCTGACAGTAAAAAGGTTAACGCTCAATTTTACATGAATACACTGCTTCCCCAGTAGTGTGTCTATTGAAATCTGTTATACAACGTCTTACAGCTCTAACTTAACAGACATACCTGAACGTACTCTAAAGAGTTTATATTTATAACTAACTTCATTGTTGTTCTAATGCAGCCGTAACCATAGCAACCTATAATAGTTTTGCGGTTATTGGATTATATTACTGTTTCAATAGAAATGAATCTGTACAATCTCATTCTTTTTCAGATCCATTCTATTGAATGAGTTCTTACTTCATGAATAAAAAAAAACATATATTTAAGTAATTCATTTTAAATGTAAATTTCAAATATATAAGCCATAATTAGGAAGAACTAGCTAACTAAATAGGTAAACTTGAATAGGTTTGAAAAAGGTTCAGCAGTTTATCACTTTCTGCACACGAGTAGAAAAAATAATAAGCATGTGGTTGTAAACTGTGTCTATTAAATAGATATCCAAACCTTTACTTAGTAGATACATTTGCTTAAAAGTGCGTCCAGAGTGCTTCTGCTCATGTTCGTGCTTGTATATTTCCTGGAAACAAATCTTTGAGACTACAAACCACGCCTAACAGAGAGGTAGAAAATAGGCCCCTCAACTGGACTGTACAGACTCTAATAAATGCTGGAACGATATTAAAAAAGAATGGAAAATATACAGGGTTGTCACCTAAGCGCGCGCTGGTCTATAGCTCCTATACTAATGATGTTAGGAATTTTGTTCATATACTAATCTATACTACTTGCAAGACTCTATTTCAGGAAAATATTTTTAAGTATATAAGGTGACCCAAATAAGTGTGAAGATATGGAAGTAATTTTTTTTAAATGACATCCCTTGTATTGTGTTGCACATTTCAGTTCATCTCAATGCACTTTATCAATTCCCAAAAAATTATTTCATTACTCCTGGTATTTCCGGAGAAATCAATTAAAAGTCATTAAAATGAAATTTTACGCACTAAAAATAGAAAATAAAAAAAAGACGTAGGAGCAATTTTTTGACTCACGATTTAGTATGGAGTGAGTCGAGAAAGGTCTAAGGTTACTCTCACCTTGTTTACATTTCGTAAATTTTCTACAGGGTTACCAAAATTATGGTCGAACAATGACATATTTCAAACTAATTTTTCTCATTTTTTTCAAATGGAACACCCTGTATATTTTTTCACCACTTGATGCAGAATTAAAAAACAAATATTTTTTGTAAGTACAACTGTATTTAAATTCTCGACGGTTTTCTAGATATTTATGGAAAACCATTTATTTGGTTTTCCACGGTAAATTTTTGTTAATAGATCAAATCGGTTATGGAAAAAAAATTACTCGTTGGTATGACAATGTTATTAATTATTGTCGTATTATTCTGACACTGTCTCCTAGCATCCAGAGTGTACGGCGAGAGGTTTCCTGATAGAAGGCACCCAGATGAAAGAGCATTTCAAAGATTGAGGGATCGATTTAACAGGACTGGGACAGTTAAATATGAAAAACATGACAGAGTAAAGCCCATATTAAATGATGAAAACGAATTTAACATTATTGCAAGTGTTGTTGAAAATCCACATAGGAGTACAGCCGACATTAGTGATTTGCTGCACATAGGTCAAACTTCAGTTAAAAAGATTTTGAAGAAGCATCATTTCCATCAATATCACGTACAACTGAGTGAAGCACTTCTAGGGCAAGATTTCGAAAACTGGGTAAATTTTTGTAATTGGGGTCTCCCTCGAATTCAAGAAGATGTACGGTTTTTTAATACAGTATTGTTTACGGATGAAGCAACTTTCCACAATAATGGTAATGTGAACAGGCATAATCTACATTATTACGCCAATGTGAATCCAAATTTTAAGAGGGCAGTTGACCGGCAACACAGGTGGAATGTAAACGTCTGGGGAGGTATAATTGGAGACCATATTATAGGACCCCATTTCTTTGATGGACATATCAATGGTGATATTTTTCAAAGATTTTTGGACGAAGACCTTGATAACCTTCTAGAGAATATACCATTAGGGCTGTTAAGAAGAATGTGGTTCCAGTTAGACGGGGCGCCTGCTCATTTCAGTATTCAAGTGCGACATACTTTGAATGAGAAGTTTCCAGGTGGCTGGATTGGAAGACAAGGACCTGTTCCATGGCCCGCAAGGTCACCAGATCTGACCAAAGTTGATTTTTTCCTGTGGGGGTATGTTAAAGATCTGGTCTACCGTATACCACCAACTACACCAGAAAACATGCGGGAAAGAATAAGAGAAGCCTTTGATACAGTTACTCTTTTAATGTTAAAAAATACATATACATAGGTCTTTAACAAACAGGTTAAATCTGTGTTTACAAGAAAATGGTAGATTGTTTGAATACTTAATTTAATCATGTGTAAAATTCTCTAATGTTATTCATAGTTAAATGTTAATACAAATTTACCGTGGAAAACCAAATAAATGGTTTTCCATAAACATCATTACAAAAAATATTTGTTTTTAATTCTGCATCAAGTGGTGAAAAAATATACAGGGTGTTCCATTTGAAAAAAGTGAGAAAAATTAGTTTGAAATATGTCATTGTTCGACCATAATTTTGGTAACCCTGTAGAAAATTTACGAAATGTAAACAAGGTGAGAGTAACCTTACACCTTTCTCGACTCACTCCATACTAAATCGTGAGTCAAAAAATTGCTCCTACGTCTTTTTTTTATTTTCTATTTTTAGTGCGTAAAATTTCATTTTAATGACTTTTAATTTATTTCTCCGGAAATACCAGGAGTAATGGAATAATTTTTTGGGAATTGATAAAGTGCATGAACTGAAATGTGCAACACAACACAAGGGGTGTCATTTAAAAAAAATTACTTCCATATCTTCACACTTATTGGGGTCACCTTATATACTTACTTAAAAATATTTTCCTGAAATAGAGTCTTGCAAGTAGTATAGATTAGTATATGAACGAAATTGCTAACATCGTTAGTTTAGGAGCTATAGACCAGCGCGCGCTTAGGTGACAACCCTGTATATATAACGCGCCTTCAAAATCTTTCCTCATTAGAGTCGGCCATGCTTTTTTTTAATGGTTGGCCAGAGTGCATGTAAATCTGTCAGAAATGCATCATTTTCACAGTTTGGTTATCTCATATAAATGTGTATCTGTAATAATTATAGAGTAATTAAGTTTTTGAACAAATATTTATTGCAAAAGCCAAAATTGAGAGAAAATAATACTAAAGCAGATGTTGGAAATGTTGACCGTTGTTTTCTAGACAAAGTTGAACACTACGTTTCATGCTTTCAAAGCCATTTATTAAGATTTCTTCGGTGATGTCAGCACAAGAATTAACAATAGCATTACGAAGCTCTTCGATTGTTTGATGTCTGATCTTGAAAATCGTATTCTTTAAATATGGAAAAATAAAATAATCTAATATTGTCAAGTCTGGAGATCTTGCAGGAAAATTAAAAATTCTTGTATGGAAAAATTGCTGTAAATAAGCCATTGTTTCTCGAGATTTGTGCGCTGGTGCATCGTCTTGCTGGAAATATCCTACCGTAAGTTCATCATCATGAAGTTCGTTGATAAACGGTTGTAATAATTCGTTTCGATATCTTTCAGCAGTTACGGTATGGTTAAAAAATATAGGCCGAATAATTCGTCTTCTTGAAACTGCTAGCCAGACACCTATTTTTTGCGGATGCAACGAAGTTTCAGTGAATTCATGTGGATTATCTGCAGACCAAATTCTCATGTTTTGCTTGTTTAAATAGCCAGAGAGATGGAACCACGCCTCATCAGAAAAAATAACATTTGTCAAGAACATCGTTATTATTTACGTTATTCAAAAACCATTGACAATACTGTGTTCTCGTACCAAAATCTATCGCTTTAAGTTCTGAAACTGCTTGAATTTTATAAGGAATTAAACAATTTTAAATCCTTTTTTAAAATCGTATGACATGTTCCCACTGACAAACCAACTTGTTGCAATAGTGTTGCGACAGATTTTTTGGGTGAGTGTTCCATTCGCTGTTGAACATCTTCGATTAAATTTGCTGTTCGTTTTTTAGGTGCTCCACCGCCAGGTTTACGTGTTACTGCACCTATTTCGCCAAATTTAATAACGCAAGCTTGAATGTGTTTTAGCAGTTGTGCGTAAGTAACTGGCAAATTAGGAAATTGTTGTCGGAATTCTTCTATGCACCGATTAATGGAATAAACCCATTCTCCATTTTCTAATTTTTGCCCACTTTTATAGTAAGATTGAATTATAAATATTTTATGTTCTAATTCTAACATTATAATAAAATAATTAAAAAAATATAAACGTCAATTATTTGAATTTAAGTTTGACAACTGTCAGAATATGTTTTTATCTCACGTATTTGCACCAACCTATGATAACTAAACTGACAAAAAAAAGCCTACTCTGATGAGGAAAGATTTTGAAGGCGCGGTATATAAATTGAGCTTAAGACTGGGTTTTTGCATTTTCCCTGCCCTTGAAGCTTGGCAGAAAATTCATTGATATAGTTCAATTTATATCTATGGATTAAAAAAGAAAGAAATGCAATTTATTGTAGGACACATATAATTTTAATTTATTGATTAATATGTAAGCTGTTTCTTTGGCAATGGGATATTTGTTAGTATAAGGGACATCCCAAAAAGTGTGGTCCATCAAAAACTGCTCTTGGCGCATTCTTTTTAGACACCCTATGTAGTAAAAAAATTGTTTTTAACTGTAGGAAGTCTTGGTCACCACAACTTTGTTTTTGGCGAATTCAAAAAAATTTACTTTTTGTGTACATATTCAGTTTGGAGAGAAAATTATGGAACACTGGCTTTAGATTGAGTTACAGGTTTCGTTTTAACGTTTTATTCTGAAGAAGTCTAACTTTAAACAATATCCTACATAAATATGTATTTTGCAAAGTTTAAATTGATTTAGAATTATTATTATTGCACCTACCACAAATAATTTATTTTCTAGCAAAGTATTGCAGCTACACTAGTAGGAAAAAAATGTTAGTCACATTAAGATCTTACAAAAATGTTGAGCTTTTCTTATTAAAGAACTGGGAAGTTAAGGATTTCGAACAAAACGATCCTTGCAAAACAATAAAATGAAATGTTTTTCTCTAGAGTTACTTGTGTCATGACTCTTTCGGATAAAACTTAAACAAAAGTCTTTTATAAACACTTTCCTCTCGTTGTGTCACATTTACAGCAAAATTTCCTTCAATAAAAGTGGATTCCATTATATGGCTTCCTATTTTGATGATATCGGATATTTATCTCACGCATTTAATGATGATTCTAGTCTGACTAAAATCTGCAGTTCTGCGAATTTAATTCCTTGTTCGTAGTAAAAGTTGACTCCTTAGAAAGCAGAGTCTTATCAAGAGCTAATTTGTTTCTTTTCCGGTTGTCCATTATTTCTCCGCAGAAAACTGCAATCTATGTATGGTGTGGGTCGCATTTTGTTAGCTCCTACCACTTCTCATTATGTCCCATGTGCATCAATTCCCCTGCAGTATTGGAATCGCTCTAAAATGCTTCAACTTCTTGGGAAAAACGCCTTCATCCATGCAGCTATTGATACTACTTGATTGGTACTACATTCTATTCTGTTCATCAATAAACTGTATATATCTTCTGTCTTCTTCCAATATATTATTATGTTATAATTTTTTCCTCTTAGGGTTGCATTTCTTCCAAAACATGGGATATCTACGAGGGTGATCTAAAATATTTCCGATGATATTCACCAAAATTTGTTGCTGTTTGATAATCGTTTGAAATCAAGTATCAAGTAGTAGTAATACAATCAAAACAGTGGACTGCAAATCGGCTCCAAAAAGAAAGCAAAATCTGTTTGTTGGGTTGGGATAGTGACGGCGTTTTTTGGGATAGTCGTCATGGAGTTATCTTAAACAGGAAAAAAACTTTACAGGTGCATACTACACACCATTACTTAATAAGCTAAAAACAAAAATTGCTGAAAAACGGCCACATTTTCAGAAAAAAATATTGTTTCCCGAAGACAATGGCATGGTGAAAATTCACGAATTACGGTTTCTACTGCTTGAGCACCTCCCTTACTCACCAGATCTAACAGAAGTGACTTCTTTTTGTTCTCTAATCCAAAAATTGCGCTTGGAAGACAGAGATTTTCATTAAATGAGAAGGCCATCACCTTCGTAAGCAGTTATTTTGTAAAGAATGATGTCGAGTACTATTCGGACAGGTTGAAGAGATGGGAGCATCGCTGGGAGAAGTCTGTACACTTATCTTGTGTCTCTGTTAGGAAATTTGTCAGACGACCCTCGTATGTCAGATCAATGCTTTGTATTGCTTAAAAAGTCACGATGATAATTGCAAGGGGAACACCATCCGGTCCATGGTATTTTTAAGCCTAAAGATATCTGACTAAATTATTTATCATTAAAAGATGAAAAATTAATCTGTTCCATATTAACTGAAGCTTCCATTTTATTTGATTAATGTCTTTTAATTTCCTCAATTTTTCTATGCAATAATTTCTCTTTATTGCATTTACTGTAATAGTAATTATATTATTATGATATTAAATAAAGATAAAAACAATACGTATATGATTATGATTATTTATTACACAAAACAAACCACACATTTTTATACAAATTTACAAGAGATATACACAATGCCTTACATTAAAAATATAGTAACGGTCAAGTACAAGTATATAAAAAAATTAAACATAGATATGTATATACAGGATTTATAAGAAGACTTAATTAAAATTTCAATTTTTTCAAACACCTTTCTAAATCCCACATAGCTCGTTTATGTTTTATAATTCTGGTATTTTCAACCAACGCTCTGCGTAAACACTCATCTCTAGCCAAATTTGCTAATTTCTTCGATATCTCCTTGATATCCTTCTTCGCTCTTTTCTTCAACCTCTTCTTGGTAATCTTCTTCGATTTCTCACTAGATGCTTCCCCGTACAAATCTTGATCCGAAGATCCCGGATTCTTGCTTAAACATTTAGGACAATGGAGTTTGCAGTACCTTTCTTCTGGAATCTTCGATTGAGACGGTTTACTTGGATAACAAACAACACAGCTGCGTTTCGAATGATTTCTCCTTTTTGGTTTGCTGTGCAATAAACCTAACTTCACCAGAAAATCGTCCTTCTTTTTTGGTGCTTCTTGTTTCCGTCGTCTTCCGGAGTTCTCTTGAAGTACCACAGATATGTCGTCGTGAAAACTTGTGGTGACTACCGTGCTCGTTAATTCTTTGTCACGTTTAAATAATTTACGAAATGATTGAGGAAAGTTATCCATTGTTGGTGTTACTATGACTGATGGCAAACTATGTATGTATATTGTGATTAACTTCTTTTATAAGGTATATATACCTGATCTCTAATGTTTGTTCTTAGTATTTCCTTAACTTCATAATTAATTCTTAATCTATTACCGAAAGATTAAAGATAATGACAAACTGAACTATAAACTAAGAACGAAAGATGGAGTAAATTACTTACTTAACGTGAAAAGTGTATTAGTAGACTTGTTGTTGTTAATAATCCTTTGGAATATTATTATTATTAACTTTACTTACCTCAACCTCATTATAAAATCACCGTTAGGGTTATATTGTATTAATTTCGGTTTTAATGACGAGTTTGGGAAACGATTTAGATCGTTTAGATATTATTTTTGAATTTAATACATCTTTACTAATTTTAAATAGAAATTAGTAAGATGTCTTTCTAAATTAAACAACTTGTCTGTTATTACAAATCAAACTTACTAAATTTAAAATACGGCAGGCTTTAGGAAAATGTCAATTTATACATCTTCCATTGTAAAGATTATTGTTGGTCCTAATAGATTCTAGTAAATGTTTACAGATTAGTAAACGTTGTATATTTTATTATAATATTATTGAATTTTCACAAAACAATAAATGGAATTGTAAAAGCTGTATTGAGAATTTAATGAAAGTTTTGTAATTATGCAGTACAATGCTACAATGCTCCTTTTCCGTTTTGATATGACAATTATGGTTTTACTTTTTTTCTACGGCTGTATGCTTTTATTTTGATGGAAATAAAGAACATGCAATTAAAAATTTGCGGTAGTAAGAAGTGGATTTCACAAAAATTACGTCTATAATTTTTGTTGTTAGTTGTCTTTAAGTTTTCTCCAAGAGTGTCAATTCACTAAATATTGAACAATTGGTCGACTGGAACAATTTAATCCGGAAGATTTTATAGACTAAAATTGTGGGAACTGAAAAATGTTTTCACGTAAAAATAAAATGAGTTTTATCTAAAAAAATTGTTGGTCAATAACTTATTGATTAAACAAATGGTGTCGGCTGAAAAACAATAGGTGATTAAAACTTTTGTCATCGGAACAATTGTTGATCAAAGAAATTATGTTGGCTAGAAATATATTGTCGGCTCAAATGGTATTTTTTAGACTCAAAAAATGTTATCTACTTAAAAAATCTCAATTAATTTTATCGGTTGAAAGAGTTTTGTTGTCTGGAAAAAATGACAAATCAATAAATTTTTTAAAGTCAAAAAGTTTGTGACTCAAAATAGCAAGAATAATAGCAAAATAGAAAAGGTTGTGTCGATTGGAAAATCGTGTCGCCTGAAAAAAAATGTTAAATGATATCGAAGGCTTCCACGGTTCGGGTCTGTTATGAGGACTTCCGGGTTTTGACCGCGTCATAGTAGAGTAATACGTATACAATATAAATAAAAACTAAAGTAAAATAAAACCACAAAAAAAAAACAAAATCTACTAACTCACTGTTTCGTCACTAATGTAAGTGACTTCTTCAGGAGAAAAATTGGGCAGGTAGCGCGGTTAGAAGCCGAAAGCCTTCACAATATAAAAAAATTGTTAATTGGCGGTTCAAAAACTTGGGTTGGCTAAATAAATGGTCGACTGTAAAAATTTCATTCACTAGAACATATTGTCGACACAAAAATTTTGATGTCTCAAAAAAGTTTTACCAGGCCAAAAAATTTATCGATTTTTTCCGTTGAAAGAATTTTGTTTGCTTCAAAAATTTTGGTTTAAGGGAATTTATCAACTCAAATAAGTTTGACGACAAATTTTGTTACTCAGAAAATTTTTATTGCAAACAATTTGTTGACTAATAAAAAAATTTTGACTAAGTATATAGAAAAGAATGTGTCGATGCAAAAATAAAATTTTGTTGAAACAAAATTGTTGACTAAAAACAATTTTGCCGATTCATAAAATGGTGAATGGATGAAAAAATTTTATCGACAACAAATTTTGACGAATTGTGGTTTTGTTGTTGGCCGAAAAAGTTGTATTCACCGAATTTTGTTAACCAAAAAAATAGTCGACTGAAAAAAATTTGTACATACCTACCTACATGGAAGGAAATGACAAAAATATGGACACTAAACAATTTTGTAGATTGAAAAAATTTTGTTATTTGAAGAAGAGAATTAACCTTTTGAACCAACTGAAAATATTTTGTCGATTCCAAAAAAAATTGTTGTCCGGAAAAATAGGGGACTGAATCCATTTGGTCAATCAATTTTGAATTTAATAATAATTGCTTTTGTGTTTAGTTATTTCTAACATTTGTTGTTGTAGCTGTTTGAATTTATTACTCACTTTTATTGTGTATTCTTACTATTGTCTTCTTTTTTGGTTGTTTGTACCTAGTTTGTGATGCCTTCGGTTTATATACAGGGTGTCCCAGCTGACGTGGTTTCTTTGATAATTTGTTTATTTTACAGTATAGAGGAAAAAGTTTCAAATAAAAATCAGAACTTAAGATTTTATTTATTAAAATGACATTTTTTTTATAGGAAATTAATGGCAATTAATATGAAAATGAAAATTAGAAATATGTGCTTGTCGAAAAATAAATAAAAAAACTGTAGTTTCATTTATTAACATTATTAAATTCATAAAAGGCTGCCTTTCAAATGTTTTAATAATTGCAATTCTGGTAATTTTTGTGACACATTTTTGGATTTTTTTTGGAAAGTAAACCATTTTCCTTGCTACTGGCTAATGTAGTCGTATTTCCGGTCCAGCTTTCGGGAACAGGTGGTCTGGCTTTTGATTTTTTCTGAGAGATTGATCATTTTTTCCTGACCAGCAACTAAATGGCTATATAGGACTGAACCGACCTAGAGAGAAAGGAGTACTTTCACTATTAAAAAAGTTCTCAGAGAGTCTAAAATAATTTATAGAAACAAAAATTCTTAAAAATTAGAGTAATTTGCATTCAGCATTTTTCTTTTCTTCCATTTTGTTCTGTCCTTTTTCTAGTTTTGATTCATGTTTATCTTTTTATTAGGCATTTGTTTCCATTTTTCCGTATTTTTTCTTGATTCCTCACCGTCCCATTCTAGAAAATAAATAAGCATTAATATTACAGATACTTATTTAGATTTATATTACAAATATTAACATTTACCCACAAACTTGAACAAACTTTCCTGAAAAAGACCTTAGTATAGCAGTGGTGCAGCTAAGATGGGGTGGACTATTATAATTAAACGGTGAGGAATTTCGAAAAATCTTTTTGGAATTTGATTGAGAGCTATGTTTTAAAAATATTTTCGTTATACAGAGTAATCGAACTAACCTTTTTATTTAAAGGCCAAGCATTGTGATTACCATGACCAATCCAACTTCAATCCAACAAATAAAAATCGGATGACAACATTTTAGTTTTTTACATTATTTTTAAATGTAGAATACACTTCTAGAGTTTGATCGATTCTTCACGACTCACCCTGTATATTGACCTTTGTTTTTTCAATATATCAAGTTTAAGTTCAAGTGGTATTTGGGGAAGGGAATCTTTGATAAGAGGTTGAACGTTTTGAAAATTTAAAAAATTATAAAATCGAATTTGCCTTGAAAAAATGTTGTTGATGTGATAACTAGGTACTAGCATTTTTTTAGATACAACAAACTTTTAATTTTAACTGCTTATTGTTCATCCAACATCCAACATTTGGTACGTTTTTAGTTGCTAAGGTTCTAGTCGCACGCACTACTAAAAAAATCTTTTTTACCAAAAAATTTTTAATAAAATCTTTAATGACTTCATCAAACATGTTGTTTGGCCTAACACCACCTTGCAGCTACTGTACTTTTTGTGAGACTTCTGATAAAAGGAGTGAAATGCTATTTTCTAGACAGTTGCAGTATTTCTACTGCACTCCACTCTGTCGCTTACCTAATTTTTCTTCTTTTTTAATTGGTTTTATATGAATAAATGTTGATTCAGTTGATAAAATTTTCTGAATATTTCTTCTTTATCACTCTGACCAAATGTTTCTTTGCACGGCGATTTTTGTAGTTTGTTGTGGTTCTTGTCTTTAATTTATTTTCTGACAGGTATTTGTTTTTATTACCAGCAACTACATGATTCTATTGTCGGTTCTCTCTGCTAAATTTTACAGATTTAATTCACAGACAGTCATCAGAACGACCAAAAGCAATAAACCAATATATATAAAATAAATTAAAAGGACTAATAAAACCAGATCTTTTTCGTATTATAATAATAAGGATAAACATTTTCAATTAAAATACGATAAATGGTATTTATTATTTACATTATAATTTGAAAAACAACTATTATAATAAAATAAATTAAATAATATTGTCTTGATTTGGTTGTTTACCCTAAAAACCTCATTAAGGTAGGTACCTCAACTAATTTACAAACTTAATTTATAATTAAATATATTATAGAATACATTAAAAGCTAATTTTGTCATTATGAACCATGTCTTTGAAAATCATATATAAGGAAGATACGCCAGATATTTTCGTTAATATTCAAAAGTGAATCAACACCATGAACAAAATGGAGACACTTGAAGAATTTTACGAATCGCTCGAAGATGATGCCAAGAGGATGCTTAACGATTTCCTAGACGATGTAGTGGAGCATTCTGGATGTTTGGTGTGTAGATTTGCTATGTTCAATAAGGTTCTTCGAGAGGCATATCAAATATATTACGACGTAGAAGATTTTATTGAAGGCAAATCAAAGGAAGGAAAGTGACCTGAAATTATTGAGCGACTAATTGGACCCAGTTCCTGTGTTCATCATCCACGAAGTTCCAGTGCAAAGAAACTAATTTTGGATTGCTTTAAACTTTTATTTATATGTGTATCTCTCTGTATTGTAGAATGTGAATGTGTTCTATTTAATTTAACCATAATAAATATTGTTTTAAATTTCTCTTGTCTTTTTTTTGTATTTCTAAAGTATATTTTGTTGGACATTGAAAGATATTTAAAATTTAGAAGACATAAGCTTACCTTAAAGGTAGATGAGTAATCAATCTTGTCTATGAGCTGAACACCCCCTGTATCTAATTAGATATTATTATTAAACGCGAACCTTACTTGTGGTCTGACAAAACTGATACAGTCTGTTTCACAAGGAAGGAGACAAAGCTTTTTCGTTAATTACGAGGGCGTGTTTTTATGTTATCTACCTAGCTATGAAACAAGAGTGACGATGTCAAACAAATTATTGAAAAATTGCTGTCAATGTGCTATGTTGTGTTTAGCTTCTGCCGTTTACAGAGATCTGAGACGATCTACTTCTCGATAAAATGAGTGAAACTTAGGTTGAACATAGCAGAGTAATAAAGTTCCTGACAAAAGAAGGCAATGGTCTAAAAGCAATTTATGAAAGAATGGTTGCTGTGTATGGGGAAGATGCACCATCTTATTTTCAATCAATGATGACTCAAAGTCCGGACGACTTGTTGATGCTCGAACTGAAGACATTGCACGAAAAGTCGAAAATTTGGTACTGAAAGATCGACGTGTAAAGATCTCTGTCATTGCCTCTTTGTCATACATCCGAAGCAAGTGTCCTCAAAATTTTGCATGACGATTTGGGTATTAAGAAGGTGGATAACCAAATTGCTTACACCTGAACAAAAACTGTACAGAAAAGAAGTTTTTCAAGAAAATTTGGTCAAGTTGGAGGGGAACAAAACATTTTTATCTCGAATTATCACCGGGGATGAGACTTGGGTACATCATTGGGACCCTCCTACTAAACAAGAATCCATGCAGTGGCTTTCTAAGGGCTCTCTACCACCAAAACAAGGCCAATATACAATTTTCTGGGAACAAAACTGATGGCAACTGTTTTCTGGGATGTTGAAGGAGTTTCGCTTATTGAATATATCGCAAGAGGCCTACTGATACATAATTAAAAATTTAAAAACTGTTCTAGAGGAAAAACGCTCACATTCTTATTCACAAAAAACTTGTTGCTGTACGAAAATTGCCGGGTTCATAAGGCATACAAAGTTCAGCTATTCAGATAAATAATCAATGACCGTGGGCTTATAGAGTTAAGGCATCTACTTTATAGTCCCGAGGGAAAGCGTTCTGCGTCTGACGAACAACTCAAAGAAGCTGTTGAAGAATATTTTGCGAGGTTATCGAAGCAATTTTTTTTTGAGGGTATGGGGCAATTGGAAAAAAGATGGGACAAGTATATTAGTGTTGAAGAGAGTTATGTAGGAAAATATTTTTATATATTCTCTTATGTGAATTTTTCATGGCTAGGTAGATAACATAAAAATATGCTCTCGTATAATGCATTAATATACAAGAAAAATGCAAAAGCGTAACTGATTAATAAACAGTGTAATTCTCGTCAGCTTTGATAATAGCCTGTGTATACTTTCATTAAGATTTCTCAGCGTATCTGAAGAGCACTCCAAATCTTTCGAATCACCCATGCAAACTCTTAAAAACAGGCCTGTCTGCAAGGTGGTTTGCGTTGGGATCATTGGGAAGCCCAACCAGTCATAACAATGTCATTTCTTTCCTACCATGCATTGCAGACGCGGCTTCGATTTTTCGGGCCATTGTTCTCTTGTAAGACCCAATTTTCGTTTACAACATCTTGGTCGATATCAAAAGGCTACGTTTATAAATTTTGAGCTATTTGACTGAATACAAATCAACTCAAATCCGTGCACTGAGAAGAATCCCCAGATATTTCTGATGAAATCGGGTCTCTAGGTACGATTTACTTCAATCCACCCCCATCAAAAAGATCACCTTCGATCAATCGCAATTTTTCTTGCCTGATTGTGTTGAGGTTAACATCAATTCTTTTCTTGGCTTCACGAGAGTGCATATTACCTTTTCTATTACTACTAAGTCCTCATCTCCTTTTCTGTGGAATAACCTATAAATTTGATATTAACAGATTTAACTTTAAAACTGTAAAAATATCAAATATATGTAGGGTGTTCATATTTCATGTTGAATTGCTTTTGTAGGATTGAAAATAAACCAGTTAAATGTTTACTCCGACACGCTAACTCCTAGATTGTTACTATGGATCATCCCCTTTATATGTTTACTATCTTCACCTGCGTGTAAAAGTTCTACGACCTGTAAAACGTGTGTTCGAACACACTCAACCACACATCAGGCCCACGTTCGTTGGAAACAATAAAAGGGAGCGAACTTTTCTTTCTTCTCTAATAAGTAATTTGATTTGTACATGCTTCTAGATCTCGACATCTCAGTTGCCAACGAACGGAAAAAGGAAAACTTTTTTTATTTGCCCAGCCGAGCCCGCGTTTTTACGTTCATTCCACTGCCATGTCTGATCTATACGGCTGAGACGTGGCAGTAGAGCTGCCCGTAATCCACATATTGTACAGGAGTAAATTATTCTTTCAGAAGTCATTAAAAGTGACGCGCACGTGTGAAGTTACCAACCAGTTTTCTTATTCCTGTGTATCCCCTCGGTACGATATCACATAGATGGTGTGTTTTAGAAGTTCGCCTGTTTTCAAACTTCATTTTATCCTGCGAACAAACCGAAACTCCGCAGACCCGCCGAGTCTCTCCGAACAGTGGAATACGGTGGAGAAAAGTAGGAAAGGTACGAGAGGAAGGAAACGTGCTTCACTTCCTTTGCTACGATCCCATCTTATATTTTATTTTTCTTTCGCCTTTACTTTATATAATATATAGCTTTCTATTTTCCGATGCAGTTGGGAAATTTTAGGAAAGAAATTACCGACGATATGTAGACTTGAATTGCTGTTTTTAAAGTTCTACTTAAAATAATATGTTTAAACCTTGCAACAAGAGGTGATCCAACTGAGAGAATAAAATCCCATTTATACAAAGTGACGATAGAATCCAACAACGTATATATAGATAGAAAAGCCGCCTTTCTCATTTCAACGACAACCCCCGCATAAAACCAATGATGCTCAAAATTACGAACATTAACCTCGCTGTAATAGAATTCAGCCGAAGAGTCGGCGAGAAGTAAACGCAATGAAATTTTATGTAATTGCTCGTTATGTTTCCCCACTAAAATTGTTTATGATGTCACATTTTAATTGCAATTACCCGGAACGGATTGCTTGGATTTATATATTCGCAGCAAGGACGGCGAGACCGCAACGCTCACTTCCAAAAGTAAAAGAAGAAAAAAGAAGAGATAACGCGGCACTTGATGTTCCCGAGATCTTGCGATAGCGGTGCTATGAAAGCGCAGGAGAATGAAAAAAAAAACCGTAACCCACGATGTCTCAATGCAAATGCACTTAGTTTCGAATCAGTGCCGGCAATAGAAGCTAATAAAATTTACAATTGCATGACGTTAGCAATGGAAGACGGTTTTCTTCCCCCTAACGTCTAAAACTGCCGTCCTCGGAGGCTTTCCGGACGTTACTTCATGATCATATATATAATCAAAACCTTCCTACCCATAGGGTGTAAGGTGGTTCAATATACTTTCTTCATGACCTTATCCACTTATTCCAGTCCTTCCTTCTTTGTGCCAATAGCCTTTCCTCTCTCCATTCCAAATTCCTCTGTACTATAATTTTTCCTACCACTCCGCTCCAAGTTTGTTTTGGCCTCCTCTTCCTCTCCTGCCTTGTGCTTTCGCTTCCCATGCTTTTTTTACTTGAGTTGAGTTGTTCATTCTCTGAAGATGTCCCCACCAACCAAGCTGTCTTTGCTCTATAAACTTCTCTATGGGTTCTATTTCCAAATCTCTCCTTATATCTTCATTCCTCATTCTGTCCCGCTTCGTTACTCCTCTCACTTTTCTCAAGTACTTCATTTCTACTGCTCCGACTTGCCTTTTTTCTTGTTCGGTCACTATCCAAGACTCGCACCCGTATGTTAAAATTGGTCTGTATACAGCTTTGTATACATTCATCTTAGTTTTTCGTGAAACTTCTTTTATTTAGGATACCCTTATTTAATGCGTAGTACGTTCTGTTCGCTTTTCCTATTCTGTTCCTTATCTCGATCTCGTGCTTTCCTGTCTCTTCCAATGTTATTCCCAGGTATTGAAAACTGCTAACTTGTTCTATAACCTCTTGTTCTATTGTTATTTCTAAATTCTTTCTTTCTTGCGATATTACCATTACTTTTGTTTTGGCTTTGTTCATTTTCATCCCATTATCTCGTAGTGCCTGGTTCCATATTTCCAAGTTTTCTCTCAGGGCCCTTTCACTTCCAGTGATTATCGCCACGTCATCCGCGAAGGCACATTCTCTAATTTCTATTCTTTCCAAGTTTCTGTATCCAATACAGTACGGTTTGGTTTGTCTTTCGGTTTCCTTTATTATCTTATCCATGAAGGCAATGAATAATAGCGGGCTCAAACTACCTCCCTGTCTTACTCCCTCTTTTGTGGTGAATTCTTTCGACATGGCATTCCTACTTATAACTTTGTTTCTAGTTTCCTTGTACATACATTTAATAATTTCTATTAATTTCAAATTCACTTTTCTCTCTTCTAGTACTTTCCAAATTTTCTTCCTGGGTACTCTGTCAAATGCTTTTTCCATATCAATGAATGCCACGTATACTTCTCTTCCCGTACCTAGTGCTTTGTCTGTGATCTCTTTTATTGTGAAAATGTGATCTTGCGTACATCTTCCCTTTCTAAAACCGCTCTGTGCCTCTGATAACGTTGGTTCTATTTCCTTTCTTAGTATTTTTTCGATTATTTTTTCAAACACTTTTAAGATAGTACTCAACAAAGTGATACCCCTGTAGTTACTGCAATCATTGTAATCTCCTTTTTGAACAATGGTACTATTAGACCCACTTCCCATTCTTTAGGGATTCTTTCCTCTGTCCAGATTCGTCTACAAATCTCCAGTAATAATTTTGTTCCTCGCTCTCCCATAGCTTTTACCATTTCTGCTGTTATCTTATCTGCACCTGGTGATTTGCCATTTTTAAGTTCTTTTATAGCGTCTATTAGTTCTTCCATAGTTATATTATTTACGTTATTGTCTGTCTGCCTTTCTTTCTCATTTATTTCTGTTTCCTTGTTCTCCGTTTCCACGCTCTCGTTTAGTAGTTCCTGAAAGTATTCCCTCCATCGCTCCATTACATCTTCTTCTTTTCTTAGAATATCGCCGTTTTTATTTTTGATCGTTAATGCAATTGTTTTGTCATTTTTTCTCAGATTTTTTAAGACCCTGTAGAACAGTTTTTGATTGCTTCTACTATCCTTTTCTAGTTTTTCCCCAAATTCGTTCCATGCTTTCTGCTTTGCTTGTACCACTATGTTTTTTACTTTCAATCGTTGTTGTTTATATGCCTCGTAACTTCATGATCATATTATAATTAAATGTTGCTGGTTTATGACCGGAGATTCTGAAATTTGCGGAATTAGCGCAAACAAACTGGTGAATATTGTACATAACCTAGAAGTGTAGAATTGCACATTTTGTGCGATAGTATTTTCATTTTTTCAAAAATGGTTGCCCCCTAATTACACTTAATGATTCACTGGTCTCTTAAAGTAATTTTCATTGTATTGGTTAATCTCTTATTTCCGTAAGCATCTCTGAAGAAGCCATTAAATATAGGGAAAGCTTAGAAGTTTAAAAAATCTCAGCATTTTATTTCCCAGTGTTGACACATTGGATAAAATGGGAACAACTCAAAACAAGTTAATCGAATCGAGGATTTCACGGCCACTGTTTCATAAAGATCTATCTTTCGGGTGTTGTCGTGGTCGTTGTAACACGCTTGACGTTTCTCTGATCATACTGTCAATCTCTTTCTTCTCAGAGAACTTCTGAAGAAGCAGCGAAACGTCAAGTTTATTACAACGACCACGACAACACCCGAAAGATACATCTTTATCGAAACAAGTTAGTTTAAAATTAAACGCAGCAATAATGTATGTGGGATAAGATGACACGAATGTCCACATTGGAACACACACATTGGGGGGTGAGCTGTTAGGTAGTTTTAAATTAAGCAGGTAGTATCACGGACATCATCAGTCAATAACATTGAAAGGAATAGAAACTGAAACAGCTGAACAGCTTGAATACACGTTACAGTTTTGAAGATGAGTACTTTTCCAATAGCATGTAAACTCGCTAGGATCTGTCCGGTATTCAAACATGGTGAAATCTCCGATATCAACAACTATAGACCGATCAATTCTATCAAACATAGCAAAAATATTTGAGTCAGCAATTTACAAGCACTTGTATTTTAGCAAATCGCATCACTCCATTTCAACATGGATTTGTAGACACTCTAACACATTTGATCGTATTGATCATGGAATCATGTTGCAAAGGTTGGACAGCTTTGGCTTTAGCGATGCACTTATCGCCTTATTTCGGTCGTATTTAACTGACCGCAAGTTTTATGTTTCATACAACAGATTTTGTTCCGATAGAAAAACAATTGCATCAGGAGTTTTGCAGGGTTCCAATTTGGGACCTTATTGTCTATTTTTACTTTTTATTATCAACATTACAACGATTATCAATTGTGAAATTGTCCTGTTTGTTGACGATGTCAAGCTTTTTGCAAACATTTCTTCTGTTGACGATTGTCAAAACCTACAGACAAACTTGGAATCCTTGTCTCATTGGTGCATACTGAATAAGCTCAGTTTGAATGCGGCAAAGTGCAAAGTACTTACCTTCACAAGAAAAAAATAATCCATTGTTGTTCAACTACTCAGTTGATGCTGTGACCTTGGAATGTCGCAACAAAATTATGGACTTAGGCGTAATATTTGATGATCAATTATCGTTTGTTTGTTAATGAAACTGTCTTCTTCTCCAGTTGTACTAATGTGTAATGCTTGTAACAGAATAAGTACACAATGTGATATATTTAACTTTTCACTGAAGCAACTGCTACAGATTAATATTGGTAGTACTGATTTCGTATTTTAGTCAAAAGATATAATATGATGATGATATGATAACCTTTATATGGTTGGACAACACTCTCCCCTTTCTCTCCCCTCCCCGCCCCTCCGATCTAATTAGTAGCGGCCGCAATTGTGTGCCATCATTCCTCACCCAAAAGGCCAAATCCACCAAGTAAGCTGAGATTAAAGGCTAAATTCCATCCCAGAAAGTTTGTGCCGGAGACCCTAGTGCCATACAGAGTTAAAGGCATTCACTATGTCTAGAAAAACCGCCTTAGAAAAATCTTTCGTCTTGTAACTTCCTATGATAGCTTATGTTTGAAATCATATTGTTGGGTAGAACATTCAAATTTGAAATTTCAATTCAGGAGGAACTTAATGAGACGGCATTTCTATAAGAGAACAAGAGATCTTTCAGTCAAAGTTCCTAGATGATTTGGTGAACTTTTTAATGCCCTATTACAATGGAGTCTCCCCGGGAAGCTTTCTACCTTTTCACTAATTTATTGCGGTCAAAATCTCTTAATTTCTAGTAATTTGGAGAAGTTTCGGTTGAAAGGCTGACGGGGAGGGATGAGGGAGAGGGTAGGGTTTGATTTATCAATCTGTGGGTTTCAACACCTCCGCTGAGATTGCCTTACAATTGCACGACGTTAGCAATGGAAGATGGTTTTCTTCTCCCTAACATCTGAAACTGCTAGTCTCTCCTCGGAGGCTTTCCGGACGTTACTTCATGATCGTATTATAATTAAATGTTCTGAGATTCTGAAATTTGCAGAATTAGCAAACAAACTGGGGAATATTGTATATAACCTAGAAGTGCAGAATTGCGCATTTTGTGCGATAGTATTTTCATTTTTTTTTAATGATTGCCCCCTAATTACACTTAATGATTCACTGGTCTCTTAAAGTAATTTTTATTGTATTGGCTAATCTCTTATTTCCGTAAGCATCTCTGAAGAAGCTATTAAATATAGGAAAAGCTTAAAAGTTTAAAAAATCTCAGCATTTTATTTCCCAGTATTGACATATTGGATAAAATGGGAACAACTCAAAACAAGTTAATCGAATGTAGGATCTCACGGCCACTGTTCCATAAAGATTTATCTTTCGGGTGTTGTCGTGGTCGTTGTAACACACTTGACGTTTCGCTGATCATACTGTCAATCTCTCTCTTCTCAGAGAACTTCTGAAGAAGCTGACAGTATGATCATCGAAACGTCAAGTTTGTTACAACGGCCACGACAACACCCGAAAGATACATCTTTATCGAAACAAGTTAGTTTAAAATTAAACGCAGCAATAATGTATGTGGGATAAGATGACACGAATGTCCACATTGGGACACACATTGGGGTTGAGCTGTTAAGTATTTATATAACACATGTTGCGTGTTCAGAACTGGGCAAAATTAGGCCGATAGTATTACGAATATTCATCATTTCTTATTTATTGCATCCAATAATGCGAGTATGGATTTTGATAATCAAAAGATGGTGAATCTGTCTGAAATTTATCAAGGTCTGAGACACCCTCGATCCATTCCTCACCTAAAAGGTCAAATCCGCCAAGTAAGGTGAAAGTAAGTGTTAGATTCCATTCCGAAGGCCCTGCTATCATACATAATTAAAGACATTCACTATGTCTAGAAAAACCGCACTAGAAACATCCTTCTTCTTGTGTCCTCTTCGGATACCTTATGTTAAAAATCATGTTGTTGGGTAGAACATTCAAATTTCAAATCTCAATTCAAGAGCAAGGCATTTCAAAGGGAACAAGAGATATTTCGGTCAAATTTCCTAGATGATTTGATGAACCCTATTATAATGGAGTTTCCTCTGGAAAGCTCTCCACCTTTTCTCCCATTTATTGCGGTCAAAACCTCTTCATTTCTCGTGATTTGGAGAGGTTTCTCTTGAAGGGGAGGGGAAGGAAGGGTTGATTTATCAATCTGTCGGTGTCAACATCTCCGCGCTGAGATAGCCTTCGAAAGGTGTAGCTGGATACTCGATATTAGTAAAACTTTTTGAATTCAACACGGTTTTTTAAGGGTAGGTCAATTGAATCTAACTTACTAATTTTTTCGAATGACATTTCGGAAAGAATTCATGATAGTTCGCAGATGGATGTTGTTTATAACGATTTATCTAAAGCTTTTGACAAGGTTGACCATGATATTCCACTTTTGAATTTATTTTCGTCTTATTTGTGTAATCGAAGGCAGTATGTGTATTTCAACAACTATTATTCCGATCCTTATTAGTTTTATCCGGTGTTCCACAAGGAAGCAATCTGGGACCATTCCTCTTTTTGCTTTTATTAATGATACACCTGATGTACTGGAACATTCTGAATGTTTGTAGTTATATGCTGATGATTGTAAGATCTGCTAAAAGATTTCTACTCCATTTGATTGCTCTCTTTTGAACAACGATTTAAATAACATTCATAGTTGGCGTCGTTAAATATTAAGAAATGTTCAATTGTTAGTTTTACTAGAAAACAATTTCCATGTTTTTTTGGATTATCAGTTAGATGGGGTTTCTCTCCCACGTAAATTAATTATTAAGGATCTTGGGGTGGTATTTGAATCGACATTTCGTTTTTCTGAATATGTGGGTTTTCAATTACACGTAATACATCAAGCTTCAATAGCCTTTTTGAAATAATCTTACTGTACAATCCATGAAGCCTTAAAACAATAATCTTACTGTACAATGCATATGTTAGATCAAAATTAGAGTTTGCATCGTTAGTTTGGTTACCTCATTTAAATAAAGATATTGAATTACTTGAAAGGCTGCAGAATAAATTTTTAAAATACCTTTATTATAAGAAATACAATACAAATCCACCTTAAAAGTACTTATAAAGCAATTTTATTCTATTGCCCCATTAAAAATAATAGCAAAGAGATCTAAAACTATATATTTTCATTCATAATTTACGTTTCATTTGCTACTTCATTTACAATTTTTTATTTCATTCTGGGTTGGCTGCCCTCTAACGTCTCTGTTTTGTATTTTAGTTTAGTTTTACATAATAACACATGTAACCAGGATATATTCCTGTTTGTGTTACGTTAAATAAATATGTGTCCGACTTTTTAATCAATAGCTCTATACAGGGTGTTTCCTAATTGAATGTCAATATTTTAGGGGACGATTTTTTGGTCCATTTTAAAAAGAAAACTTCATATGAACGTATGACCTAAACGTCTTAACTTTTGAGATACAGGGTGGTAAAGTTTTCAAAAATAGAAAGTTTTTTATTAATTCCTGTAATACTAGTTTAGATATTTCAATGAAATGTGGTATACGTGTACTATGTATCAGGAGGCATTATTGAGTGCACCACTTTTTTTTTAAATTCCACCAGTAGCGTTCGTAGGGAATTTCAGCTACCTATTTTGACAGACGTTTAGGTCATACGTTCATATGAAATTTTTTTTTAAATGGACCAAAAAATTGTTCCCTAAAATATTGACATTCAATTGAGAAACACCCTGTATACAAGGCCATATAGATTACGCAAGGCAGATTTCTCGTTTTGTGACTGTTTTTCTTCAATTTTTTTTTTGTCATAATTTCCATAGTGAAAAATCCTCGGCGTTGAGTGCTTTGATTTTGCCTTGCCAGACAGCCTCTCGATACTGTCATGAACAGGTTGGACTACGCGACTGTGAGGCGCTAGATTGCAGAAGGCAAACGCTATTTGGGAGAACGAAAGCAGACCCAGAGACATACCATACCCACTCGGTTAGGGACCTATACAGATTAGTGGAGGGGACTACCGTGTTAGAGTGGATGAATTGAATCTAGACGTGGCACAATAAGCCTGAAGACTGCAGGTTGGACGGGTCCGGTATGTGAGGAAAAAACAAATTGGAAGCCATTAAAAACTAAGTTACCATGTTGATTCTAGAACCGAGCTCCCTGATTTATTAAAAACCTTGATATTTTTCATGATTTTTTAGTTCCATCTATTCATCTCTGAATATCTGCTTCATCCTGAAGGAGGTTTCTCCAACCTGATCGTTGCTGCAATTATAGACTTCAAGTAAAAGGAGGAGGCATTATCTAGGACAAAATCTGTAAGACTGCTTCACATGAGGATTCAGAGATTCAGGAGCAGCTTTGTTGGGCTGTTAGGAATTTAACTCCTTACGAGTAAGGTCTGGTATCTCCATCAAAGAAAAGGTTTACTGTTTCTATGTTTCCATATTCAATTAATGAATAAACCAATCATTCGAGTTAACAATCATTTTGTTACTTCCTGAAGTTATTTTTTCTTAAATAATTAAGTAAATTAATTAAAAATCATAGATCTAATGCATTTAAATATATGCACAATTTACGAACTCCATACATACTAAATTATTCTTAGCAAAACATAAAACTTTAATAGGGAAAATAACAACTCGGGTAATAAACAGAAAATCTTCGTAAAGTTATTACGACCACGCTCCATCACGGAGAAGCAATGTCAGCCGTCACTTGTCAACTTAGTCCTCCTATTTAACATGTGATGTTATTTAAATACTGTACTACATACATATATACATAACGTATATGCGTATGTAGGCGCACAATCTTTTTAAAGCGAACGTGCCATTAACATAACTTTGAAACTTGAATCGCCCCCGGGAGATACTACTCCGAGAAACCCTATTTGTTAAACAGGATATAAATAATTAAAAGTAAACATTAAATGATGTATCTCTCCTTTGAAGTATTTGACGGTCGAAAAAACCTAGAACGGATAAGCAGACGTTTGATATCGGAGAGAGCAGTAGCGTCGCTCGAAGGTTCTCCTGCTGGTAAATATTGAATTGAAATTCCAATTTATTCTTCACGGTGTGTTTAGTACGTTTTTTTTTTGCAGAATTGAAGCCCTTGAAGGACCTTCAAGGACTTTCAAAAATATTGACGAGATATAAAGAAGGGTCCTATTAACTCCCATGTAATTATCATAGTACAAACTTATAATTAAGACAAGTTTCAGCTTATTCTTAGTCCTCAGTAGCATATGATGTTGAATATAACAATTCGTTTACTTATTTTGTAGGCGATTCCTCCTTTGCAGTCCACTGTTGTGACTATATTTTGTGTTGGGTATATAGTGGTGTATCCAGGTTTCATCTACAGCAATTAAAACTCTGATTTATTCCATCTAAACTGTTCATTCGAACATGTTTTTGGTCTAACGTGAGCTGGGGTGTCCGGGACTTACCCCACGTTCATCTGTTTCTCCTCGGCCTCACCCCCGTTCATCTGGAGTTCACCTGCGTTCCCCAGCGCTAACATCTGTTCATTTGACTCCGATTCACGTCATAGTGATGTATCGTTATGACCACCAACCATGGCAGGCAATTAAAATCTTGCGCTCTTGTTGAAACACCCTGAAATTCTAAATATTTGCTGCCAAAACTTCTACTCGACTTCCAGGCGAACAAAAAGTATTGTTTTATCTGTTATTGCTGGGGTATGAGACGTATTTTATGAAAAATTTTCAGAAAGTTCTGGTTGTTGTCGAAGAAAAGATTTGATCCAATCAGAATCTGATATGTCGCTCTAAAGCAGGGATTTCAAAACTATTTTGGGCAAGAGACCCCTTTTCCATAATGAACTGATACCTCAGACCCTCGTTACACTACTAATCATTTTGTAATCTCTTGAAATAAATTAGGTAGTAGATCAGAGTATTATCATTCAAGCTCCAACGAATTTCAAAACGCAAATGAACTGTCAACCTAAGTGCAAGCTTGTTAAAGTAAAGACATCAGTAATTGACACATTAAGAAGAAAAATATATGAAATGTTTGTGTCTGCTGTTGAATAAATATTTTTATGATATTCTTTGAACCTTTTAGATCAGTTGTGTAGATTTTAAAATACTGTTTAAGCTATATTAATGATAAAATAATCCAAATTTTAACATATGGACAAAAGAACTAGGTAGTAGTTGACAGTGCATATTTTTAAATTTTTAGTAAAAAACAATGTAATAAATATTTGAAACATTACACACCGTATACGATCGCCAGACGAAATTATGTTTGGAGATTCTAGTTTTCTAATAATCTGGGGTAGAACTGCCAAATCGACAGCCAGCCGCCTCGATACTTTTAATTACCCCCAAACATTGGAAAAGTTTAACCGCTTCTCCCACTTACGTGATTAAAGTGAATAAGTGCTTTAGGAAAGGAGAACTAAGTTCTTGGGGCCACTGTGGTTAAAATTATTAATTAATTATAATTAATTATTTATAATTATTAATTATTATTATTATTATTATTATTATTATTATTATTATTATTATTATTATTAATTATTAATTAATTATAATTAATAATTAAACGTCGAGGCGACCCTATTGTTGTGAGAGGACGATAGGTGCCGGGGTTCAATTCTCTGGAGGGACGGTGACATTTTTTCAGAGAGTTTAATCCCGGATCGATTTGGCGCATTTTTCATTCGTTTGGGAGTTCTATACCTGGTTTGTGTTTAGTGTTTAATGCTGACATCTCTATCGTTGGGTCTAAAAATGATCTTTAACTCATTGCAATAATCTAATGCCATCACTTAATTTTCAAATGCATTGTAATTTTTTTTAAATGATACAGACGTATTTGGGATCTTTCTTTTTGCAAGGAAATGAGAATAGAACAAACTCTCCTTCTTTATATTCAAAATTTTTGAATACTATTGGATTTTCCAAACCTGATTAATTGTCCAAATTAGAATTTTCGTTCGAGCTAATATCATTAATGCTGCTGCCTCATTTTACCTACTCCTCATTATTACTGTCACTATCGGATTCAGATAAGACCTTTTTATTCTTTTTGTATTTCTGATGCCCTGTTTCACAACAATAACAGTCCTTGTTAAATTGCCAGATACCAAACAGATAACTGCTGACGTTTGAGAAACCGAGCATTAGTGTCCTTAGATTTAGTTTACTCTCCCTAAAGTTAGTTTCTCTTTCTTTTTCGATTCTATCTCAGCTTCTCTCAACTCTTTCTTTCTTCGCCTTTCTTCAGCTCTTTGCACCTTTTGAAGTTCTTTGGGTTTTCCTTTTTTCATAGTTTTTTCTTAAATTAGAACTCTTAACTTTTTAAATGGCGAAGGAATAATTTGATTAGAGCAGTTTCTATTATTCTCTTTATTTGTCGGTTCTGGAACATCTTTGAAAATATTTCTGGGTATAAGCTAGCATAATTGACGGCGATTGTTCTACGCGTATATCAGTGTTGTCTATTATGTGTTCTACATTTGAAATATTTTCTCCTGGGACATTATTTTGTATATCACAGTTTCGATCAATGGGTTCTCTGCATTAGAGTTATGTTCAAGAGATGCAGGTGGCTCGTTCTGTTCGACATTGTTCTCAGCATTTATATGTTCACTATGTTCGCTTTTGTTTTCGGTATTTACCTCGGCATTCCGTTCGTTATCGTTCTCAATATTTATCTCTTGAATGCGTCCATCTAGATTTTTCAGGCCATTCAATTTGGTTTCAATTTTCTTATATAAGTGATATAAAGATAAGGCTGCCAAGTCTCCATTCCAGTTGTTTGAAGTTCAATATTCAGATTCAATATTTTTTTCCAGAAATTCAAGTACTTTTTCCAGCTCTTTCAAGCTACTTGCATTATGATGAGGTATTTCTCTTCTTTTGCTGTTGCCAGTCAGATTGATAGCATTAGGATCCCAATTTTCTTGCAATACCTTTTCTAATAATTTTGAAGTGTCTTTAGTGTAGGATTTTGTATATTTTCTATGCGCCAGTTCTACACAACAACTTTCCAACACCCTTTCAAAGAACGAAATACTGCCACGTCCGTGGGTTGCAGCAGATGTATGTTGAGTTTTTTAAAAGTACAACAATGATACTTCTTATTAAAATATTAGTCATTCTTATAACAAGTTGGTACACGTAACACAACTTATACAGTACCTTGACAATTTCAAATAAGAGCTTGTGTTAATTAATAGGAGTCAATTTTTAGATCTCGTCGACCCCCAAAATCAGCTTTTGTTTATGTCGACCCCATGGGGTCGATTTCGACCACTTTGGGAATCCCTGATCTTTTAACAGACAAGCTCAGATTGAAGCTTATAAATTTGTGAACATAGAATTAGTCATAAGTCGTAAGTCAAGAAGAACTATAACGTTAATGTATTACGCAGGGGAATTGTGCTTAATATGACATACTTTTTTTTTGAATGCCATTATCTAGAAAAATAAAATTGGAAGACTGTTTGTGGCAGGTTCTTATTTGATGCATTAGGTATATTTCCTTTTTCACATCTAAAAAAAAATAAACATTCATAGTTGACTTACGCTATTTTGATTAGTACGTTGATGCAAAAACCATTTTACCCGTATATGCTGAACAAAATGACATAGACTGTGTCAAAGTAACATCTAATAATGAACAGTTTATTGTTAAAAGAGTACACATAAACAAAAGAACATATTAAAGATAAGATATAATACTTTCTAGAATAATAAAATTTATGCAAAAATTTATAACAAATTATTGCAAAACAATAACAATTTAAGACAAAGCTCACAAACGAATTTTTTGTTATCTCAATGGAATGCCTGCACAGTCATTATGGCACCAACTTTTGCACTTTTGGCATCTCATCCAAGACTCCCCTGATTTCCTTTTTCTCCGTTTTTCGAACGTAGTTTCATCAGCAGACGGTATAGGTGAAATTAAGTTCAAACAAGTTTTAAAAGACCAGTCATTTTCTATAACATTTTATTTGGATGTTGAAGCCGATTGAAGGTCTACATTTATATCCTGAATATTTTCTTCCTCAAGCTGAGAATCCATATTTAGTATTTCACTTTGTTCGCTTGACTGGTTTTCGAACCATTTTTCATTGTCAGTTACTTCACAGGGTGCATACAAATCATCTGAGAATATATCTGGATATTTTTGAATCCACTTATGGTATTTCCCATGGTAGCTGATTTGATATAAGCTTATGGTCCTGCCGGGGTTATTTTTTATCCACAAGGCGGACTCGGAATTGTAAAAAATTTCTAGTGGGCCAAAAAAGGCCACATCTAACGATTGAAGTGGTAAGCAAATAAGATTTTTGTTTTGCTTTCAATAAAGCGTCCAAAGATTTATGGCTTCCACGGCCATCTAGAATGAGAATCACTTTTTCTTCTCTAGTCGGTTTTACGTGTTTGGTAAAATGATCCAACCATTTAACAAAACGTTCTGATACCATATAGCCAGTTTCATAACACAGGCCAAGCGTATCAGGTGGTGATCCATCCAAGTATTCTGCCTTATAGTTTTTTCTGGGGAAAATTAGCGCAGGAGGAATATATCTACAAGCCACAACCGTAACGTGTTTTCTTCTCCTTTCGTTAGAACCACCAGATTTATGCATGGTGGTGAGGGCCGATTCATCCATATTGTATATTCTACTGTTTGATATAATTTCAGTCTCCATTGTTTCACTAATCTGTCTAAAAAATTTTTGTACTTGTGGCCTATTGAAGACTCTCGCTCTCGCTGCTGAAGTCGGTTCTGGTGTTCTGAGTGATATTTCTGGATGTCTTGAACGAAAGCCTTTTAATCAGTCTCATCCAGCGCATTTTTTTGTGGTATTAAAATTTATTATTTTTATTATTTATTCTCACTGCTAAGTCATAAGTTAATTTTAGAAGTTCTGTTCCTGCTACATCGAAGAGTCTAGATTCTAATTGAAGAATATGTTCGACAACTTCGTTTTCGGCTTCAATGGGCAATGAAGTTTTCGTTCCCATTATTTTAGTGCATATTTATTTTAGTAGTTCTACGTCTCAAAGTTGCCTGGGGCACATTGAAGTACTTTGATGCTTTAGGCCAACCCATGCGTTTCTCCTGTATCGCCTTTATAGCGTTACTCATATCAGCTTCTGTCCATGTTTACGATTAGATTTTCTTTGGTAGTTAGACATCATGACGAAAGAACAACTGAAAAATAAAACAAATTTTGTGTTTGGTAAATGCACTATAACTAGGAACTGTGCTTTAAATTTTAATTGGTACTTTTTTTTTATGTGGTGGGTGCTTAGTTGCAGTGACTCCGTAAACTGTATCGCTTGTCTAGCTATCACTGCAACTCTCGCGGTGTAGTTTTTGTGTGTGTATGTTGTGTTCAATTGGCTTTGTGACAGCATCATATCGCCTTTTATGATGCCGCGCTGTTAATCACTTTGCTCCCAACAGCGAATGGCAAGTCGATCCGGGATTAAACTCTCTGAGAAAATGTCACCCTCCCTCCAGAAAATTGAACCCCGGCGCCTGTCGTCCTCTCACAACAATAGTCAGCCGCCTAACCACTGCGGCCATCGACCCGTTCAAACAGCTTAACAAAAGCTAGTATTCTAAGAACTGCATGCAGTGTTAGTAAGGCTTAAACTAATTTTCATTTACCTTCAAGCACCTGACGTAGCGAACTCAGAACTTCTCAGCCTCACTACATTCGTTTATTATCGTCACAGCAACATTTCTGAAGACTGCAAAATTTGAATTGATTAGTTGGTATAGAAATTAACGTTAGTATGTCATTTTATACAGTGTGTCATATTAAGCAGAATTCCTCTATCAGCTTTTATAAGGGTAGTCTTCTGCAACGCCTATGTCCAGTCTTTAGCGAAACATCAAGGAGCAGACTATACCAGAATCATTTCTGCAAGATCGGCGTCATTTGAGTGATCGGTCTAGTATTAACGGCTTTCGCATACGTTGGTTGACTACCTCAGGCCATGCATATATTTATGCCTTGTCGTAAATTAGTTAAACATACATACATATTAAACGCTTCATACGAGATGCATACGAGAAAAGGGATATCATCAGGAACATGCAAATAGGTATAATTATAACGAAATTCAAATTTGCTTATGTAGATTGCGATGAACGGTCATCGTTTCTCGACTTAGATTCATGTTCGGTAAATGTTTTCATGAGATTCCTTTTGCAAATACTCTTCGAACCAGAATGACTTCTCCTATTTTGTACTAAAAAGTACAGGAATATCAAATTTAGATGAAACTGCAATTTCATCTCGAACTACTTTAAAATGTTTCCGTGTCATATTAATTTTTCACATTCCGGCGGCAATTTCGTTCCGGATAGGGATTTTATTACTTGTTTATTTAAAGCTGTCATGCAGTCGAGCTCCTGCGGGCGATATAAACTTCAAAAACAACGAACGAAACGGCGAAAGTCTTGTCCGGTTCGTCTCCGTGATATGTGGGTCCCATAAAACCGACGAACATTTCCAACTTATTTATTCCCCTCTCTTTTTCAATTTGAGCAGAACTCATTTGAAAATTAAACGCGTACGTTCGACGGCGACGCTGTATAATAACGTAGGAAATTTAAAATTGCAATATACTCGAAAATACGGACAAGAGCTGAATAAACATACTGCGATGTTTAGATGGAGTTTTTGTAATTTCGTACAACAACCCAACTTCCATCATATATTCTTGAAGTCATGTGGAATCATCAAATATTTACATTAGTGTAATAGAGATGTCAAAATGTTGGATCTCCGATATCAATGTGCAACTACCGTTTCCCCACACATTCTAGAGGCATAAAAATCGAATTAATTTCCCATTATATATTAAAACATTTTCTCTGTGATAAATTCCACTTAAACACGCTTCCAAAGGAAAAAAAAATCCTTAAATAAGATTATTATTATATAAAAATATTTAAATTAAAGCTCTCAAGGGAGAATCAACGGCAAGATCTACTGTGTAAATACACAGGATACCTTCTACAGTAATTGAAAATTATTCAAAACATCGGCGCACAAATTAAGTTTCCTGAAAGCGAAGAAAGAAAAAAAACTTTTTAAAAAACAGAATCAAATTAAATTTATTCTGGGGATTTTTGCGCGTATAATAAGTGCTGAAAATCGTCGCTATAAAATCTTCCTTTATTATATCCGCTTAAACACGAAAGAAAAAAAAAGTAAGAAGAAAAAAATGAACAATAATATAAATGCAAATTAATAACCGTTTGCTATTCATAAGTATTTGCAATTCAGATTCTCCGCTTTATTTTCTCCAATGAGATTAAAAATAATTTGCTTTCTTTGCCGTTTTCCAACGCTTATACAGATATTCATATCTCCTTCTTAGGGTAGGGCCCTAGCCGGATAAATATTTCCTAATTTTATTTACACGGCGGGATTAAGGGTGGATTTCGATTATTTGACGTTTATATTGAACGGTGAGAATTTAGTTTCACCGCAGCCCCAACGCTTGAAATAATTGCAGGCACGTGTTGATGGTGATAGACGTACTGGGAAAACTGACAATTAGTTTCTCAATGTTGGGGGTTCAGATGAAAAATATCGCCAAGGGAATTACAGATCTACTGTAAGATTGTTTTCATCATTAAAGAAATGGGAAATAAAATTAGTTAAAAAAAACAATTTATGATATTTATCTTAGAAATGGAGCGACCAAATTTGTTATACGAGGGAATTACGGTCTGTGATTCTTTTTTTGTGATAGATATTCATTCCTAACTGTATGAAATGGACGCGAAAAAGTGTATGAGCGTGGAACATGCGCCCAAATGGTACAGAGAATTCAAAGACAGACGTACAAACGTCTATGACGAACAACGTTCTGGCCGGTCATCGGTTTCGGATGAAACGATGGCCGATGCTCAAGTGGAACAAGCAATGCTGATGAAGATCGAAGGGTGATGGTTCGGTATCTCAGCGAGATGATCCTTGATGCTAGCAAGTCCTGCATTCACAAAATTTTGACAGACAATTCTAAGCTTTCAAAATATGTATTATTCAATGCCAATAAATATGTTTTTGACTGGGAACCTTATTTTATGGACCACCCTCGTAGTTAATTGTCTACTAGAGCAGTTGTTGTTCGATCAAAATCAGTAGAAAATTCAGAAGCCTTGTTTTTCACCGGAAATCACTATAGTGGACTACATGAGATGACAGGCAGAATATGAAATGCAGAAAATTCGAAAATGAATGTTTGGGAAGCTACTGAAATTGAACTTTTTGATGTCTTAACACGGAGAATAACAGAAACAGTTTTGAGGAATCGTACACAATATTAGATCACACTAAGCTTTTGAAGTAAATTATTTTAATAAATGGTTCATAAAGTGATATTGATCAGAGGCATAATTATTTTTTCAAGAGTTGCTTCATTATTTCGCTATTCATCCTTACGAATACGATCAAGTTCATTAGAAGTATGTTTTATAATTATTAATTCTCCTTCAAATTGTCTAGTTATCGCTTTAGCAGCCACTATTGTGTTAGGAGATACTGGAAGAAGATATTGAGACTCATAAAGATGAGTGAGGAAGCAACAACTAAATTGAATAAAGATGCTGAAAACGTTTCTTTGATCTAAATAATTCTGCAACTTCTTCCTGGAGGCTATGTTTTAATTAAGGTATGACCAATTGTACTACTTTTATACCGGAATTACTTTTTTATATTCTTACAGTTTTATAGCAAAGCGATATTTTGCTAATATCACTCCCTATATCTAAAATCGTTAATTTCAGAGATATTGAATATTTTCTTAATGAAAGGTTAGCTTTTTCAAAATAATTATAATATGTCACATGTCATGTGATACAACGAATTTTACAATAAATACTCAAAATGTTCACCAAAAAGATCAAAGAAGCAGCAAAACGCAGGAAAAAGGAAAACTCTGTCGAATCCGTTCGTGTATTTGTTGGGAAGTTCCCGAGACGGAACGGAAATTTCAAACAAATCTAATCATAAGCAAAATAATGAAACCTTTATATTGTCTAGGATTATAATTGGTATAATAGATAGATATACCTATCCAGTTTTGATACAATACTATAATATTTATAATAATTTTAAACATCCTGGTGATGAAATCAACTATATTTTTCCTTCACTATTATAATATCTATATAAATCAAAGAAAAATTACAATAATAAATTAAGTGTTATTAGATTACGACCTCTTAACAGCTGACATTGTATAAAAGAAAACTTGGACCTTGTTCTAATCACACTTCGGTAAAAAATATATACAGCAACTCTAACAATGGTCGTGTTCGTTAGCACATAAGTGCGGTAAGTAATGATTAGTGAAGTACCAGACTGAATATCTATATGCTAATAGTAGTAGTGTTTGTACAATACCTACAATGTAGGCATTTAGTTCACTACTTCACTATAAATTGTATCTACCGGTGACTTACTGATATGCTAACTGAATATGACCAGTGAGATGTAGGGCGAGAAACAACAGTACAACAGCAGAAGATTTAGCCTTAGTCAGCTTAATCAATATAAACAACGAAAATTTACTCAGCGCCGCTAAGCATTTTTCTGTTTAGGTATAGGCAGAGATATACAGATCGTTGCATCGCAAGTGCCGTCAAACGCTCGCTCCGATTGACGTGTTACTTCGTTGAGCAGGTCTTAGCGTTGTGGTATGTATGTACGTGCATAGCTGCGCCGGTGGAATGAATTATACGTAATGTAGGTAGACTCATATGATAAAATTTTCTTTAACGTGCACAATGTGCCCGCTGTTTTTATCCTCATAAAAACTAAATATGTAGTTATAACAAGAATAGCGAATTTGTGCACAGAATATGTATTGTAAGAAGATGTTTATGACGAATGAAAAATGTAAAATATTAAAGCAATGTAGAGAATAGTAATACTATGTATTATCACAACAATTCACAGTAAAATAATGAAATTTAAATTCTGTAATTAGTAGCTAAATAAAAAATGAATATTCTCATATTTGCAGGAATAAATGTTAAAAAAATATGCATATGTTACAACAGAAGGAATCTATTATTAGTAATAAATTATTATTTTATAAGTTAACATAAAAGCGACCACTTTTCTAATGCATTAAATGCTCGAAACATCTTCCGGTCGCCTCAAAGCAATATGCTAAACGATCGTAGAAGCCTCGTTGCGCATTCTGTAAAATTGCTGGAGGAATGTCATCAAAAGTGTTAATAATTTTTTGTTGCAATTCTGCCATATTGTTTGGTCTATCGTTTTCAAATGTATACATCTTAGTTTTCATGTATCCCCATAAGAAAAAGTCATTAGGGGAGAGATCTGGTGATCTAGGTGGCCAGCGAATAGTTCCCCAGGTACTTAGAACACGGTTTGGAAATACATTATGAAGATATTCCCGTACAACTCTACTATTATGAGCGGGACACCCATCCTGTTGAAACCATATGTTATCCAAGTTGAGCGCCAATTCGTGGAGGCGTGGGATAATTCGATTCTGGAGCAAGTTAAGATACTTCTCGCCTGTTAAATTGCCATCTATAAAAAATGGTCCAATTTTATGCTCTCCAAGTAATCCCGCCCAAACGTTTATTTTTTGGGGATACTGAGTTCTAGCATTGTATGTTAGGTGCGGGTTTTCTCTTGCCCAGTGTCGAGGTACAGCGGGATTATGTCTTCCGTGCAACGGGAAAGCTCTTTCATTCGTAAATAATATATTTGTAATAAAATTTGCGTTTTGATTGCAAATATGCATCATATTTTCGCAAAATTTCATTCTCTGTTCTTCATCTCCGGGAACTATTTGATTTGTTTTCTGTAATCTGTAGGCATGGTATTTATTTTTCTTTAAAACACGGCATACTGTGCTTTTAGAAATATCCAGCTGCTCACTAATACCCAATGAAGATATTTTCGGGTTCTGTTCGACACTGGCACAAATTAAAAGATTTCTTTCGTCTTGGCGAGCAAATGGCTGCCTATTACGTTTGTGCTTGTTCGGCATAATACAGCCCAATCTTTCAAAATTATTTATTATTCGCTGAATTGTTTTTAGAGCGGGTCCTGATTGATAATTCTGATAAAAGCGCTCTATTATTTGCCTTAAGGGTATTTCCTGATGATACAACTTAATAATTTGTTTTCTTTGAACTAAATTATAAACATCCATTATTTTTATAACATATAAATACCAAACTAACAAACTAAATAAATACTTATGTATGTATCTTACACAAAACTCTGCAGAAAACCTAATAGAAACGACGACAAAACACTAACTAAACGAATATGTTTAGCAAAAAATGCGTGAAGAATGAGACAATTAACAGATTAGGATATAATAAGAAAATGCAAATGAAAAGAATATTGTTTCAACAAGAATAATAAAAAAAACAAATGTAATAAAATATCGCAAAGCGCTAGAACATATGAGACAACTACCTTCTATAATGCCTAACTGGAGACTGCAAATATCCAAATATTCATACGTATTCTCTGCAACATGTATCGGCGCCGGCGCGGCATATGGACTTAACTAAGACATACAGTTCAACTATCTATATAATATTTTGACGGCACTTGCGATGCAACGATCTGTATATGTTGTAGATTCATAAATATGACAAACATCTAGTATAGGTCAGAAAACCTAAACATAAGCAGCATAATATATTACAGACATACGCAGCCAACATATTTCTGGGATGACATTAGGCAAAACATTCCACTATCTGTTTTTATAATATTCGAGTATGGAGGATTTTATATATTTTTGTTATGATTTATTGTTATAAAAAATACTTCTGTGTACTTCGGAGATAAAAAATTCAACAAATGCCCGGCTAGCAAATTTTTGATTTTTATAAAAAAATTACGTACAAAAATATGGTTTTTTCGCTATATCTCGGCTATTAGAAGAGATAGGAGCGTAAACTCTTCGGTACAACGTTCAGGACGTTGAGTACAATCTGTTCCACCCTTCGGAGATAAAAAATTCAACAAATGCCCGGCTAGCAAATTTTGGATTTTTATGAAAAATTACGTACAAAAACATGGTTTTTTCGCTATATCTCGGCTATTAGAAGAGATAGGAGCGTAAACTCTTCGGTACAACGTTCAGGACGTTGAGTACAATCTGTTCCACCCTTCGGAGATAAAAAATTCAACAAATGCCCGGCTAGCAAATTTTTGATTTTTATAAAAAAATTACGTACAAAAACATGGTTTTTTCGCTATATCTCGGCTATTAGAAGAGATAGGAGCGTAAACTCTTCGGTACAACGTTCAGGACGTTGAGTACAATCTGTTCCACCCTTCGGAGATAAAAAATTCAACAAATGCCCGGCTAGCAAATTTTGGATTTTTATAAAAAATTACGTACAAAAACATGGTTTTTTCGCTATATCTCGGCTATTAGAAGAGATAGGAGCGTAAACTCTTCGGTACAACGTTCAGGACGTTGAGTACAATCTGTTCCACCCTTCGGAGATAAAAAATTCAACAAATGCCCGGCTAGCAAATTTTGGATTTTTATAAAAAATTACGTACAAAAACATGGTTTTTTCGCTATATCTCGGCTATTAGAAGAGATAGGAGCGTAAACTCTTCGGTACAACGTTCAGGACGTTGAGTACAATCTGTTCCACCCTTCGGAGATAAAAAATTCAACAAATGCCCGGCTAGCAAATTTTGGATTTTTATAAAAAATTACGTACAAAAACAAGGTTTTTTCGCTATATCTCGGCTATTAGAAGAGATAGGAGCGTAAACTCTTCGGTACAACGTTCAGGACGTTGAGTACAATCTGTTCCACCCTTCGGAGATAAAAAATTCAACAAATGCCCGGCTAGCAAATTTTTGATTTTTATAAAAAAATTACGTACAAAAACATGGTTTTTTCGCTATATCTCGGCTATTAGAAGAGATAGGAGCGTAAACTCTTCGGTACAACGTTCAGGACGTTGAGTACAATCTGTTCCACCCTTCGGAGATAAAAATTCAACAAATGCCCGGCTAGCAAATTTTGGATTTTTATAAAAAAAATTACGTACAAAATCATGGTTTTTTCGCTATATCTCGGCTATTAGAAGAGATAGGAGCATAAACTCTTCGGTACAACGTTCAGGACGTTGAGTACAATCTGTTCCACCCTTCGGAGATAAAAAATTCAACAAATGCCCGGCTAGCAAATTTTGGATTTTTATAAAAAATTACGTACAAAATCATGGTTTTTTCGCTATATCTCGGCTATTAGAAGAGATAGGAGCGTAAACTCTTCGGTACAACGTTCAGGACGTTGAGTACAATCTGTTCCACCCTTCGGAGATAAAAAATTCAACAAATGCCCGGCTAGCAAATTTTGGATTTTTATAAAAAAAATTACGTAAAAAATCATGGTTTTTTCGCTATATCTCGGCTATTAGAAGAGATAAGAGCGTAAACTCTTCGGTACAACGTTCAGGACGTTGAGTACAATCTGTTCCACCCTTCGGAGATAAAAAAATTCAACAAATGCCCGGCTAGCAAATTTTGGATTTTTATGAAAAATTACGTAAAAAATCATGGTTTTTTCGCTATATCTCGGCTATTAGAAGAGATAGGAGCGTAAACTCTTCGGTACAACGTTCAGGACGTTGAGTACAATCATGGTTTTTTCGCATATGTTCCACCCTTCGGAGATAAAAAATTCAACAAATGCCCGGCTAGCAAATTTTTGATTTTTATAAAAAATTACGTACAAAATCATGGTTTTTTCGCTATATCTCGGCTATTAGAAGAGATAGGAGCGTAAACTCTTCGGTACAACGTTCAGGACGTTGAGTACAATCTGTTCCACCCTTCGGAGATAAAAAATTCAACAAATGCCCGGCTAGCAAATTTTTGATTTTTATAAAAAATTACGTACAAAATCATGGTTTTTTCGCTATATCTCGGCTATTAGAAGAGATAGGAGCGTAAACTCTTCGGTACAACGTTCAGGACGTTGAGTACAATCTGTTCCACCCTTCGGAGATAAAAAAATTCAACAAATGCCCGGCTAGCAAATTTTTGATTTTTATAAAAAAATTACGTAAAAAATCATGGTTTTTTCGCTATATCTCGGCTATTAGAAGAGATAGGAGCGTAAACTCTTCGGTACAACGTTCAGGACGTTGAGTACAATCTGTTCCACCCTTCGGAGATAAAAAATTCAACAAATGCCCGGCTAGCAAATTTTTGATTTTTATAAAAAAATTACGTACAAAAACATGGTTTTTTCGCTATATCTCGGCTATTAGAAGAGATAGGAGCGTAAACTCTTCGGTACAACGTTCAGGACGTTGAGTACAATCTGTTCCACCCTTCGGAGATAAAAAATTCAACAAATGCCCGGCTAGCAAATTTTTGATTTTTATAAAAAAATTACGTACAAAAACATGGTTTTTTCGCTATATCTCGGCTATTAGAAGAGATAGGAGCATAAACTCTTCGGTACAACGTTCAGGACGTTGAGTACAATCTGTTCCACCTTCGGAGATAAAAAATTCAACAAATGCCCGGCTAGCAAATTTTGGATTTTTATAAAAATTACGTACAAAATCATGGTTTTTTCGCTATATCTCGGCTATTAGAAGAGATAGGAGCATAAACTCTTCGGTACAACGTTCAGGACGTTGAGTACAATCTGTTCCACCCTTCGGAGATAAAAATTCAACAAATGCCCGGCTAGCAAATTTTGGATTTTTATGAAAAATTACGTACAAAATCATGGTTTTTTCGCTATATCTCGGCTATTAGAAGAGATAGGAGCGTAAACTCTTCGGTACAACGTTCAGGACGTTGAGTACAATCTGTTCCACCCTTCGGAGATAAAAAATTCAACAAATGCCCGGCTAGCAAATTTTGGATTTTTATGAAAAATTACGTACAAAATCATGGTTTTTTCGCTATATCTCGGCTATTAGAAGAGATAGGAGCGTAAACTCTTCGGTACAACGTTCAGGACGTTGAGTACAATCTGTTCCACCCTTCGGAGATAAAAAATTCAACAAATGCCCGGCTAGCAAATTTTTTGATTTTTATAAAAAATTACGTACAAAATCATGGTTTTTTCGCTATATCTCGGCTATTAGAAGAGATAGGAGCGTAAACTCTTCGGTACAACGTTCAGGACGTTGAGTACAATCTGTTCCACCCTTCGGAGATAAAAAAATTCAACAAATGCCCGGCTAGCAAATTTTGATTTTTATAAAAAAATTACGTACAAAATCATGGTTTTTTCGCTATATCTCGGCTATTAGAAGAGATAGGAGCGTAAACTCTTCGGTACAACGTTCAGGACGTTGAGTACAATCTGTTCCACCCTTCGGAGATAAAAATTCAACAAATGCCCGGCTAGCAAATTTTTGATTTTTATAAAAAAATTACGTACAAAAACATGGTTTTTTCGCTATATCTCGGCTATTAGAAGAGATAGGAGCGTAAACTCTTCGGTACAACGTTCAGGACGTTGAGTACAATCTGTTCCACCCTTCGGAGATAAAAAATTCAACAAATGCCCGGCTAGCAAATTTTTGATTTTTATAAAAAAATTACGTACAAAATCATGGTTTTTTCGCTATATCTCGGCTATTAGAAGAGATAGGAGCGTAAACTCTTCGGTACAACGTTCAGGACGTTGAGTACAATCTGTTCCACCCTTCGGAGATAAAAAATTCAACAAATGCCCGGCTAGCAAATTTTGGATTTTTTATAAAAAAATTACGTACAAAATCATGGTTTTTTCGCTATATCTCGGCTATTAGAAGAGATAGGAGCGTAAACTCTTCGGTACAACGTTCAGGACGTTGAGTACAATCTGTTCCACCCTTCGGAGATAAAAAATTCAACAAATGCCCGGCTAGCAAATTTTTGATTTTTATAAAAAATTACGTACAAA
>CM043018.1:139287049-139310116 GCA_023690525.1 Holotrichia oblita
GTCAGCTTTGATAATAGCCTGTGCATACTTTCATTAAGATTTCTCAGCGTATCTGAAGAGCACTCCAAATCTTTCGAATCACCCATGCAAACTCTTAAAAACAGGCCTGTCTGCAAGGTGGTTTGCGTTGGGATCATTGGGAAGGCCAATCCGTGATAACAATGTCATTTTCTTCCTACCACGCATTGCAGACGCGGCTTCGATTTTTCGGGCCATTGTCCTCTTGTAAGACCCAATTTTCGTTTACATCTTCTTGGTCGATATCAAAAGGCTACGTTTATAAATTTTGAGCTATTTGACTGAATACAAATTTTTCGTGAAGAAATTCAAGTACTCAAATCCGTGCACTGAGGAGAATCCCCAGATATTTCTGATGAAATCGGGTCTCCAGGTACGATTTACTTCAATCCACCCCCATCAGAAAGATCACCTTCGATCAATCGCAATTTTTCTTGCCTGATTGTGTTGAGGTTAACATCAATTCTTTTCTTGGCTTTACGAGGGTACAGATTGGGAACACTTTTGAACTATTACACAATTAGTTCTTGTGATGCATGCCTTTTATGTTACTATTAAGATCCTCATCTCCTTTTCTGTGGAATAACCTATAAATTTGATATTAACAGATTTAACTTTAAAACTGTAAAAATATCAAATATATGTAGGGTGTTCATATTTCATGTTGAATTGCTTTTGTAGGATTGAAAATAAACCAGTTAAATGTTTACTCCGACACGCTAACTCCTAGATTGTTACTATGGATCATCCCCTTTATATGTTTACTATCTTCACCTGCGTGTAAAAGTTCTACGACCTGTAAAACGTGTGTTCGAACACACTCAACCACACATCAGGCCCACGTTCGTTGGAAACAATAAAAGGGAGCGAACTTTTTCTCTCTTCTCTAATAAGTAATTTGATTTGTACATGCTTCTAGATCTCGACATCTCAGTTGCCAACGAACGGAAAAAGGAAAACTTTTTTTATTTGCCCAGCCGAGCCCGCGTTTTTACGTTCATTCCACTGCCATGTCTGATCTATACGGCTGAGACGTGGCAGTAGAGCTGCCCGTAATCCACATATTGTACAGGAGTAAATTATTCTTTCAGAAGTCATTAAAAGTGACGCGCACGTGTGAAGTTACCAACCAGTTTTCTTATTCCTGTGTATCCCTCGGTACGATATCACGTAGATGGTGTGTTTTAGAAGTTCGCCTGTTTTCAAACTTCATTTTATCCTGCGAACAAACCGAAACTCCGCAGACCCGCCGAGTCTCTCCGAACAGTGGAATACGGTGGAGAAAAGTAGGAAAGGTACGAGAGGAAGGAAACGTGCTTCACTTCCTTTGCTACGATCCCATCGTATATTTTATTTTTCTTTCGCCTTTACTTTATATATACCTTTCTATTTTCCGATGCAGTTGGGAAATTTTAGGAAAGAAATTACCGACGATATGTAGACTTGAATTTCTGTTTTTAAAGTTCTACTTAAAATAATATGTTTAAACCTTGCAACAAGAGGTGATCCAACTCAGAGAATAAAATCCCATTTATACAAAGTGACGATAGAATCCAACAACGTATATATAGATAGAAAAGCCGCCTTTCTCATTTCAACGACAACCCCGCATAAAACCAATGATGCTCAAAATTACGAACATTAACCTCGCTGTAATAGAATTCAGCCGAAGAGTCGGCGAGAAGTAAACGCAATGAAATTTTATGTAATTGCTCGTTATGTTTCCCCACTAAAATTGTTTATGATGTCACATTTTAATTGCAATTACCCGGAACGGATTGCTTGGATTTATATATTCGCAGCAAGGACGGCGAGACCGCAACGCTCACTTCCAAAAGTAAAAGAAGAAAAAAGAAGAGATACCGCGGCACTTGATGTTCCCGAGATCTTGCGATAGCGGTGCTATGAAAGCGCAGGAGAATTAAAAAAAAAAAACCGTAACCCACGATGTCTCAATGCAAATGCACTTAGTTTCGAATCAGTGCCGGCAATAGAAGCTAATAAAATTTACAATTGCATGACGTTAGCAATGGAAGACGGTTTTCTTCCCCCTAACGTCTAAAACTGCCGTCCTCGGAGGCTTTCCGGACGTTACTTCATGATCATATTATAATTAAATGTCGTTGGTTTATGATCGGAGATTCTGAAATTTGCGGAATTAGCAAACAAACTGGTGAACATTGTACATAACCTAGAAGTGTAGAATTGCACATTTTGTGCGATAGTATTTTCATTTATTCTAAAATGGTTGCCCCCTAATTACACTTAATGATTCACTGGTGTCTTCAAGTAATTTTTATTGTATTGGCTAATCTCTTATTTCCGTAAGCATCTCTGAAGAAGGTATTAAATATAGGAAAAGCTTAGAAGTTAAAAAAATTTCAGCATTTTATTTCCCAGTTGTTGACATATTGGATAAAATGGAAACAACTCAAAACAAGTTAATCGAATGTAGGCTTTCACGGCCACTGTTCCATAAAGATTTATCTTTCGGGTGTTGTCGTGGTCGTCGTAACACACTTGACGTTTCGCTGATCATACTGACAAACTCTCTCTTCTCAGAGAACTTCTGAAGAAGCTGACAGTATGATCATCGAAACGTCAAGTTTGTTATAACGACCACGACAACACCCGAAAGATACATCTTTATCGAAACAAGTTAGTTTAAAATTAAACGCAGCAATAATGTACGTGGGATAAGATGACACAAATGTCCACATTGGAACACGCACATTGGGGGGTGAGCTGTTAGGTAGTTATAAATTAAGCAGGTAGTATTACGGACATCATCAGTCAATAACATTGAAAGGAATAGAAACTGAAACAGCTGAACAGCTTGAATACACATTACAGTTTTGAAGATGAGTACTTTTCCAATAGCATGGTGAAATCTCCGATATCAGCAACTATAGACCGATCAATTCTATCAAACATAGCAAAAATATTTGAGTCAGCAATTTACAAGCACTTGTATTTTAGCAAATCGCATCACTCCATTTCAACATGGATTTGTAGACATTCTAAGGCATTTGATCATATTGATCATGGAATCATGTTGCAACGGCTGGACAGCTTTGGCTTTAGCGATGCACTTATCGCCTTATTTCGGTCGTATTTAACTGACTGCAAGTTTTGTGTTTCATACAACGGATTTTGTTCCGATAGAAAAACAATTACATCAATAGTTTTGCAGGGTTCCAATTTGGGACCTTATTACCTATTTTTACTTTTTATTAACAACATTACAACGATTATCAATTGTGAAATTTTCCTGTATGTTGACGATGTCAAGCTTTTTGCAAACATTTCTTCTGTTGACGATTGTCAAAACCTACAGACAAACTTGGAATCCTTGTCTCATTGGTGCATACTGAATAAGCTCAGTTTGAATGCGGCAAAGTGCAAAGTACTTACCTTCACAAGAAAAAATAATCCATTGTTGTTCAACTACTCAGTTGATGCTGCGACCTTGGAACGTTGCAACAAAATTATGGACTTAGGCGTAATATTTGATGATCAATTATCGTTTGTTTGTTAATGAAACTGTCTTCTTCTCCAGTTGTACTAATGTGTAATGCTTGTAACAGAATAAGTACATGTGATATATTTAACTTTTCACTGAAGCAACTGCTACAGATTAATATTGGTAGTACTGATTTCGTATTTTAGTCAAAAGATATAATATGATGATGATATGATAACCTTTATATGGTTGGACAATAAACAAATTATTATTATTATACACAACGGTTTTGTTAGCATAGACCGCCAGGTTGCAGCCTAAAACGGATGACAAATCGGCTATGTGTAAGATAAAATGTGGCTGCTCTAGTAACAAGACACTCTCTGCTTTCTCCCCCCTCCCCGCCTCACCAATCTAATTGGTAGCGACCGCAATTGTGTGCCATCATTCCTCACCCAAAAGGTCAAATCCACCAAGTAAGCTGAGACTAAAGGCTAAATTCCATCCCAGAAAGTTTGTGCCGAAGACCCTAGTGCCATACAGAAATCTTTCCTCTTGTGACTTCCTAGGATAGCTTATGTTTGAAATCATATTGTTGGGTAGAACATTCAAATGTGAAATTTCAATTCAGGAGGAACTTAATGAGACGGCATTTCTACAAGAGAACAAGAGATCTTTCAGTCAAAGTTCCTAGATGATTTGGTGAACTTTTTAATGCCCTATTACAATGGAGTCTCCCCGGGAAGCTTTCTACCTTTTCACTAATTTATTGCGGTCAAAATCTCGTAATTTCTAGTAATTTGGAGAAGTTTCGGTTGAAAGGCTGACGGGGAGGGATGAGGGAGAGGGAAGGGTGGTTTGATTTATCAATCTGTGGGTTTCAACACCTCCGCTGAGATTGCCTTACAATTGCATGACGTTAGCAATGGAAGACGGTTTTCTTCCCCCTAACATCTGAAACTGTCGTATAGTCTCTCCTCGGAGGCTTTCCGGACGTTACTTCATGATCATATTATAATTAAATGTTCTGAGATTCTGAAATTTGCAGAATTAGCAAACAAACTGGTGAATATTGTATATAACCTAGAAGTGCAGAATTGCGCATTTTGTGCGATAATATTTTCATTTTTTTTAATGATTGCCCCCTAATTACACCTAATGATTCACTGGTCTCTTAAAGTAATTTTTATTGTATTGGTTAATCTCTTATTTCCGTAAGCATCTCAGAAGAAGCTATTCAATATAGGAAAAGCTTAGAAGTTTAAAAAATCTCAGCATTTTATTTCCCAGTGTTGACACATGACACATAAAATGGAAACAACTCAAAACAAATTAATGGAATGTAGGCTTTCACGGCCACTGCTCCATAAAGATTTATCTTTGGGGTGTTGTCGTGGTCGTTGTAACACACTTGACGTTTCGCTGATCATTCTGTCAATCTCTCTCTTCTCAGAGAACTTCTGAAGAAGCTGACAGTATGATCATCGAAACGTCAAGTTTGTTACAACGACCACGGCAACACCCGAAAGATTCAAAACAAGTTAGTTTAAAATTAAACGCAGCAATAATGTATGTGGGATAAGATGACAAGAATGTCCACATTGGGACACACATTGGGGTTGAGCTGTTAAGTATTTATATAACACACGTTGCGTGTTCAGAACTGGGCAAAATTAGGCCGATAGTATTACGAATATTCATCATTTCTTATTTATTGCATCCAATAATACGAGTATGGATTTTGATAATCAAAAGATGGTGAATCTGATATAAATTTATCAAGGTCTGAGACACCCTCGATCCATTCCTCACCCAAAAGGTCAAATCCGCCAAGTAAGGTGAGAGTGTTAGATTCCATTCCGAAGGCCCTGCTGTCATAAATAATTAAAGACATTTACTATGTCTAGAAAAACCGGCTTAGAAACATCTTTCTTCTTGTGTCCTCTTCGGATACCTTATCTTAGAAATCATGTTGTTGGGTAGAACATTCAAATTTGAAATTTCAATTCAAGAGCAAGGCATTTCAAAGGGAACAAGAGATATTTTGGTCAAATTTCCCTATAGAATACCCTATTATAATGGAGTTTCCTCTGGAAAGCTCTTCACCTTTTCTCCCATTTATTGCGGTCAAAACCTCTTCATTTCTCGTGATTTGGAGAGGTTTCTCTTGAAGGGGAGGGAGAGGAAGGGTAAATTCATCAATCTGTGGGTGTCAACACCTCCGCGCTGAGATAGCCTTCGAAAGTTGTGGCTAGATACTCGATATTAGTAAAACTTTTTGAATCCAACACGGATTTTTTAAGGGTAGGTCAATTGAATCTAACTTACTAATTTTTTCGAATGATATTTCGGAAACAATTCATGATAGTTCGCAGATGGATGTTATTTATACCGATTTATCTAAAGCTTTTGACAAGGTTGACCATGATATTCTCTGAAGTAAGCTTCAAACATTTGGATTCTCCCAAACACTTTTAAATTTATTTTCGTCTTATTTGTGTAATCGAAGGCAGTATGTGTATTTCAACAACTATTATTCCGATCCTTATTTAGTTTTATCCGGTGTTCCGCAAGGAAGCAATCTGGGACCATTCCTCGCTTTGCTTTTTATTAATGATACACCTGATGTACTGGAACATTCTAAATGTTTGTTGTTATATGCTGATGATTGTAAAATCTACAAAAAGATTTCTACGCCATTTGATTGCTCTCTTTTGAACAATGATTTAAATAGCATTCATAGTTGGTGTCGGAGAAATATATTGTCGTCAAATATTAAGAAATGTTCAATTGTTAGTTTCACTAGAAAACAATTTCCATGTTTTTTTTTGATTATCAGTTAGATGGGGTTTCTCTCCCACGTAAATTAACTTGGTTGGATCAAAATTAGAGTTTGCATCGTCAGTTTGGTCACCTCATTTAAATAAAGATATTCAATTACTTGAAACGGTGCAGAATAAATTTTTGAAATACCTTTATTATAAGAAATACAATACAAATCCACCTAAAAAAGTACTAATAAAGTAATTTTATTCAATTGCCCCATTAAAAATAATAGCAAAGAGATCTAAAACGTTATATTTTGCAGCGGCCAGGGCAGCTAAGTATATATTTTCATTCATAATTTACATTTCATTTGCTACTTTATTTACTATTTTTTATTTCATTCTGGGTTGACTGCCCTCTAACGTCTCTGTTTTGTATTTTCGTTTTGTGGTCTAAGTTTAGTTTCAATTTACAATTAGCTCTTATTTCTTGTTCTACATGCTCTATTAAATAATAACACATGTAATCAGGATATATTCCTGTGTGTGTTACGATAAATAAATAAATAAATATGTGTCCGAGTTTTTAATCAATGGCTCTATACAGGGTGTTTCCTAATTCAATGTCAATATTTTAGGGGACGATTTTTTAGTCCATTTTAAGAAGAAAACTTCATATGAACGTATGACCTAAACGTCTTAACTTTTGAGATACAGGGTGGTAAAGTTTTCAAAAATAAAAAGTTTTTCATTAATTCCTGTAATACTAGTTTAGATATTTCAATGAAATGTGGTATACGTGTACGTTTTTTTAAATTCCACCAGTAGCGTTCGTAGGGAATTTCAGCTACCTATTTTGACAGACGTTTAGGTCACACGTTCATATGAAGTTTTTTTTTAAATGGACCAAAAAATTGTTCCCTAAAATATTGACATTCAATTGAGAAACACTCTGTATACAAGGCCATATAGATTATGCAAGGCAGATTTCTCGTTTTGTGACTGTTTTTCTTCAAGTTTTTTTTTATCATAATTTCCATAGTGAAAAATCCTCGGCGTTGAGTGCTTTGATTTTGCCTTGCCAGACAGCCTCTCGATACTGTCATGAACAGGTTGGACTACTCGACTGTGAGGCGCTAGATTGCAGAAGGCAAACGCTATTTGGGAGAACGAAAGCAGACCCAGAGACATACCATACCCACTCGGTTAGGGACCTATACAGATTAGTGGAGGGGACTACCGTGTTAGAGTGGATGAAGTGAATCTAGACGTGGCACAATAAGCCTGAAGGCTGCAGGTCGGACGGGTCCGGTATGTGAGGAAAAAACAAATTGGAAGCCATTAAAAACTAAGTTACCATGTTGATTCTATTATAGAACCGAGCTCCCTGATTTATTAAAAACCTTGATATTTTTCATGATTTTTTAGTTCCATCTATTCATCTCTGAATATCTGCTTCATCCTGAAGGAGGTTTCTCCAACCTGATCGTTGCTGCAATTATAGACTTCAAGTAAAAGGAGGAGGCATTATCTAGGACAAAATCTGTAAGACTGCTTCACATGAGGATTCAGAGATTCAGGAGCAGCTTTATTGGGCTGTTGGGAATTTAACTCCTTACGAGTAAGGTCTGGTATCTCCATCAAAGAAAAGGTTTACTGTTTCTATGTTTCCATATTCAATTAATGAATAAACCAATCATTCGAGTTAACAACCATTTTGTTACTTCCTGAAGTTATTTTTTCTTAAATAATTAAGTAAATTAATTAAAAATCATAGATCTAATGCATTTAAATATATGCATAATTTACGAACTCCATACATACTAAATTATTCTTAGCAAAACATAAAACTTTAATAGGGAAAATAACAACTCGGGTAATAAACAGAAAATCTTCGTAAAGTTATTACGACCACGCTCCATCACGGAGAAGCAATGTCAGCCGTCACTTGTCAACTTAGTCCTCCTATTTAACATGTGATGTTATTTAAATACTGTACTACATACATATATACATAACGTATATGCGTATGTAGGCGCACAATCTTTTTAAAGCGAACGTGCCATTAACATAACTTTGAAACTTGAATCGCCCCGGGAGATACTACTCCGAGAAACCCTATTTGTTAAACAGGATATAAATAATTAAAAGTAAACATTAAATGATGTATCTCTCCTTTGAAGTATTTGACGGTCGAAAAAACCTAGAACGGATAAGCAGACGTTTGATATCGGAGAGAGCAGTAGCGTCGCTCGAAGGTTCTCCTGCTGGTAAATATTGAATTGAAATTCCAATTTATTCTTCACGGTGTGTTTAGTACGTTTTTTTTTTGCGGAATTGAAGCCCTTGAAGGACCTTCAAGGACTTTCAAAAATATTGACGAGATATAAAGAAGGGCCCTATTAACTCCCATGTAATTATCATAGTACAAACTTATAATTAAGACAAGTTTCAGCTTATTCTTAGTCCTCAGTAGCATATGATGTTGAATATAACAATTCGTTTACTTATTTTGTAGGCGATTCCTCCTTTGCAGTCCACTGTTGTGACTATATTTTTGTGTTGGGTATATAGTGGCGTATCAAAGTTTCATCTACAGCAATTAAAACTCTGATTTATTCCATCTAAACTGTTCATTCGAACATGTTTTTGGTCTAACGTGAGCTGGGGTGTCCGGGACTTACCCCACGTTCATCTGTTTCTCCTCGGCCTCACCCCCGTTCATCTGGAGTTCACCTGCGTTCCCCAGCGCTAACATCTGTTCATTTGACTCCGATTCACGTCATAGTGATGTGTCGTTATGACCACCAAGCATGGCAGGCAATTAAAATCTTGCGCTCTTGTTGAAACACCCTGAAATTCTAAATATTTGCTGGCAAAACTTCTACTCGACTTCCAGGCGAACAAAAAGTATTGTTTTATCTGTTATTGCTGGGGTATGAGACGTATTTTATGAAAAATTTTCAGAAAGTTCTGGTTATTGTCAAAGAAAAGATTTGATCCAGTCAGAATCTGGTATGTCGCTCTAAAGCAGGGATTCCCAAACTATTTTGGGCAAGAGACCCCTTTTCCATACTGAACTGATACCTCAGACCCTCGTTACACTACTAATCATTTTGTAATCTCTTGAAATAAATTAGGTAGTAGATCAGAGTATTATCATTCAAGCTCCAACGAATTTCAAAACGCAAATGAACTGTCAACCTAAGTGCAAGCTTGTTAAAGTAAAGACATCAGTAATTGACACATTAAGAAGAAAAATATATGAAATGTTTGTGTCTGCTGTTGAATAAATGTTTTTATGATATTCTTTGAACCTTTTAGATGAGTTGTGTAGATTTTAAAATACTGTTTAAGCTATATTAATGATAAAATAATCCAAATTTTAACATATGGACAAAAGAACTAGGTAGTAATTGACAGTGCATATTTTTAAATTTTTAGTAAAAAACAATGTAATAAATATTTGAAACATTACACACCGTATACGATCGCCAGACGAAATTATATTTGGAGATTCTAGTTTTCTAATAATCTGGGGTAGAACTGCCGAATCGACAGCCAGCCGCCTCGATACTTTCCCCACACTCCGCTTCTCCACTTCTCTTAAAGTGAATAAGTGCTTTAGGGAAAGGAGAACAGTGGGGTGTGGTAAAAATGTCGAGGCGACCCGTTCTCGATTTGGCGCAGTTCTATACCTGGTTTGTAAATTTAGGTATAATGCTGACATCTCTATCGTTGGGTAGAAAAATGATCTTTAACTCATTGCAATAATCTAATGCCATCACTTAATTTTCAAATGCATTGTAATTTTTTTTTAATTATACAGACGTATTTGGGATCTTTCTTTTGCAAGGAAATGAGAATAGAACAAACTCTCCTTCTTTATATTCAAAATTTTTGAATACTATTGGATTTTCCAAACCTGATTAATTGTCCAAATTAGAATGTTCGTTCGAGCTAATATCATTAATGCTGTTGCCTGATTTTACCTAATCAGCATTATTACTGTCACTATCGGATTCAGATAAGACCTTTTTATTGTTTTTGTATTTCTGATGCCCTGTTTCACAACAATAACAGTCCTTGTTAAATTGCCAGATACCAAACAGATAATTGCTGACGTTTGAGAAACTGAGCATTAGTGTCCTTAGATTTAGTTTTACTCTCCTTTAAAGTTAGTTTCTCTTTCGTTTTTCGATTCTATCTCAGCTAGTCTCAACTCTTTCTTTCTTCGCCTTTTTCAGCTGCTTTGCACCTTTTGAAGTTATTTGGGTTTTCCTTTTTTCATAGTTTTTTTTACAATTAGAAATGGGAATCATCTGAAAAAATAACTCTTTTTAAATGGCGAAGGAATAATTTGATTAGAGCAGTTTCTATTATTCTCTTTATTTGTCGGTTCTGGAACATCTTTGAAAATATTTCGTTCGGGTATAATATCATTAATTGACTGGCGATTGTTCTACGCGTATATCAGTGTTGTCTATTATGTGTTCTACATTTGAAATATTTTTACTGGGACATTATTTTGTATATCACAGTTTTCGATCAATGGGTTCTCTGCATTAGAGTTATGTTCAAGAGATGCAGGTGGCTCGTTCTGTTCGACATTGTTCTCAGCATTTATATGTTCACTATGTTCGCTTTTGTTTTCGGTATTTACCTCGGCATTCCGTTCGTTATCGTTCTCAATATTTATCTCTTGAATGCGTCCATCTAGATTTTTCAGGCCATTCAATTTGGTTTCAACATTTTCTTATATAAGTGATATAAAGATCTTTGCAAGTCTCCATTCCAGTTGTTTGAAGTTCAATATTCAGATTCAATATTTTTTTCCAGAAATTCAAGTACTTTTTCCAGCTCTTCAAGCTACTTGCAGTTTGATGAGGTATTCTCTTTATTTGCTGTTGCCAGTCAGATTGATAGCATTAGGATCCCAATTTTCTTGCAATACCTTTTCTAATAATTTTGAAGTGTCTTTAGTGTAGGAACTCATTTTCTTGCGCCAGTTCTACACAACAACTTTCCAACACCCTTTCAAAGAACGAAATTGTGCACGTCCGTGGGTTGCAGCAGATGTATGTTGAGTTTTTTTAAAAGTACAACAATGATACTTCTTATTAAAATATTAGTCATTCTTATAACAAGTTGGTACACGTAACACAACTTATACAGTACCTTGACAATTTCAAATAAGAGCTTGTGTTAATTAATAGAGTCGATTTTTAGATCTCGTCGACCCCCAAAACCAGTTTTTGTTTATGTCGATCCCAAGGGGTCGATTTCGACCACTTTGGGAATCCCTGTTCTAAGGGATTTAACAGACAAGCTCAGATTGAAGCTTATAAATTTGTGAACATAGAATTAGTCATAAGTCGTAAGTCAAGAAGAACTATAACGTTAATGTATTACGCAGGGGAATTGTGCTTAACATATGACATACTTTTTTGAATGCCATTATCTAGAAAAATAAAATTGGAAGACTGTTTGTGGCAGGTTCTTATTTGATGCATTAGGTATATTTCCTTTTTCACATCTAAAAAAAAATAAACATTCATAGTTGACTTACGCTATTTTGATTAGTACGTTGATGCAAAAACCATTTTACCCGTATATGCTGAACAAAATGACATAGACTGTGTCAAAGTAACATCTAATAATGAACAGTTTATTGTTAAAAGAGTACACATAAACAAAAGAACATATTAAAGATAAGATATAATACTTTCTAGAATAATAAAATTTATGCAAAAATTTATAACAAATTATTGCAAAACAATAACAATTTAAGACAAAGCTCACAAACGAATTTTTTGTTATCTCAATGGAATGCCTGCACAGTCATTATGGCACCAACTTTTGCACTTTTGGCATCTCATCCAAGACTCCCCTGATTTCCTTTTTCTCCGTTTTTCGAACGTAGTTTCATCAGCTGACGGTATAGGTGAAATTAAGTTCAAACAAGTTTTAAAAGACCAGCCATTTTCTATAACATTTTATTTGGATGTTGAAGCCGATTGAAGGTCTACATTTATATCCTGAAGATTTTCTTCCTCAGGCTGAGAATCCATATTTAGTATTTCACTTTGTTCGCTTGACTGGTTTTCGAACCATTTTTCATTGTCAGTTACTTCACAGGGTGCATGCAAATGATCTGAGAATATATCTGGATATTTTTGAATGCACCTATGGTATTTCCCATGGTAGCTGATTTGATATAAGCTTATGGTCTTGCCGGGGTTATTTTTTATCCACAAGGCGGACTCGGAATTGTAAAAAATTTCTAGTGGGCCAAAAAAGGCCACATCTAACGATTAGAGTGGGATGGTAAGCGATTTTTTTTTGCTTTCAATAAAGGATCCAAAGATTTATGGCTTCCACGGCCATCTAGAATGAGAATCACTTTTTCTTCTCTAGTCGGTTTTACGTGTTTGCAAAATGATCCAACCATTTAACAAAACGTTCTGATACCATATAGCCAGTTTCATAACACAGGCCAAGCGTATCAGGTGGTGATCCATCCAAGTATTCTGCCTTATAGTTTTTTCTGGGGAAAATTATCGCACCAGGAATATATCTACAAGAACCGTAACTTGTTTTTTCCCCTTTCTGAAGAACTTTACCAGATTTATGCACGGTGGTGAGGGCCGATTAATCCATATTGTATATTCTACTGTTTGATATAATTTCAGTCTCCATTGTTTCACTAATCTGTCTAAAAAATTTTTGTACTTGTGGCCTATTGAAGACTCTCGCTCTCGCTGCTGAAGTCGGTTCTGGTGTTCTGAGTGATATTTCTGGATGTCTTGAACGAAAGCCTTTTAATCAGTCTCATCCAGCGCATTTTTTTGTGGTATTAAAATTTATTATTTTTATTATTTATTCTCACTGCTAAGTCATAAGTTAATTTTAGAAGTTCTGTTCCTGCTACATCGAAGAGTCTAGATTCTAATTGAAGAATATGTTCGAGGACTTCGTTTTCGGCTGCAATGGGCAATGAAGTTTTCGTTCCCATTATTTTAGTGCATATTTATTTTAGTAGTTCTACGTCTCAAAGTTGCCTGGGGCACATTGAAGTACTTTGATGCTTTAGGCCAACCCATGCGTTTCTCCTGTATCGCCTTTATAGCGTTACTCATATCAGCTTCTGTCCATGTTTACGATTAGATTTTCTTTGGTAGTTAGACATCATGACGAAAGAACAACTGAAAAATAAAACAAATTTTGTGTTTGGTAAATGCACTATAACTAGGAACTGTGCTTTAAATTTTAATTGGTACTTTTTTATGTGGTGGGTGCTTAGTTGCAGTGACTCCGTAAACTGTATCGCTTGTCTAGCTATCACTGCAACTCCTCGCGGTGTAGTTTTTGTGTGTATGTTGTGTTCATATTTTGTGACAGCATCAGAAGCCTTTTTATGATGCCGCGCTGTTAATTACTTTGCTCCCAACAGCGAATGACAAGTCGATCCGGGATTAAACCTCTTTCTGAAAAATGTCACCGTCCCTCCAGAGAATTGGAACCCCCGGCGCCTAGCGTCCTCCCCACAACGATAGTCAGCCGCCCAACCACTGCGGCTATCGGACCTCGTTAAATACAAATTAAATAAAGAAATACAAATAAATACAATATTCAAAGTATTGTGTAATACATATAACTAATGACCTAATGACTAAACTATAGAATGTCTAGTAGCAAATTCCCGGATGGTATAGACCTTAAACTAATCGAGAAACATTTAAACATTCCTTTATAAAATGTGCCGAAGAGAGAATGTATGAATTACATACAAGTATTTGACTATCACAATCAAACAGGTCGGTTAACAATTAAATTTACAATCATATCTTCAATATCTTTTCTTTCTTGACTGCAGAGTCGGTGTCTATGATTCATATGTAGGTATACCTTATTCATCAAAATATAAAGCAATATCTTCAAATTACCCAGGTAAAGCGATATGTGTACAATCAGGATCAGAACACTTCTTTTTAAAAGACATAAATTAAATTTCTCGGTTTGCTTTTTTATCTCAAAACGCATTTTTGTGTATAATGTTAAAATAATCTACAATACAAAATGATAGAAGAACGAATAACAGAGAACTAGAGGTGTGTGTTCGTTGCACCTACACTAATCCGCTGAATATTGTACACTACAATTTTCAAAATTGCACTGTAACAGCCGTAAAAGAGTGTAGGCTTGTGTACAATATTGTAGTTGGTGTAGGTTTAACGAACAAACCTAGGTTGATTATGGAAAATATCATCAAAAAAAGAGGTAACAATTACTAACCATTTTCTATATTAACAATTAAAATGAAATCAACACATCACCTCGAAAAACGGTTTTCAATTTACTGTTTTTGTTATAATTTTCAGATTCTAGTGACGATATCACTAAAAATAGCGTATCATACATACATGTGTAAAGACCTTTTAAATACTTTACTCCTTTTCGTTTCCTGTCGTGTGTTAATCCCGTACCTACGCGTTTAAAAAGTCACTAGCGCTATTTTATTTCACCTCACTTGTGACTTATTAACTGTTTTACTCATTCAAAATCACTAAAGTTATAGCTTCATAAGACATATATGCTGGACAAAAAACATAAGTTTAAAATAAAAAACAAATGGTTTACATATTTTGCATTAATTACAGATAACCGACCTTTTCGTTTATTTTGCGGATAACCACCTTAATAAATTATTTTCGAATAAGAGCATTTCTTAGCTAACACTGAAAGTACAGAATATCTTATTACTATATATTTTGCAAATATCTTATTCTTAAGGTTTATCCCAAATGGAAATACCGGACCTTAGTAATCTAATATTTTATTACGGATGTAGTTGTGTTGGTCAGGGCATATAGCCTGTCAGAACACCTTCAGAATCATTAAAAACAACAATGAAAAGGATAACATGATAGACAATCGTATTTTCAAAATCAAGGTACATATTTTTAAACTGGGCGAAATGAAAATGAGCTTTTAGGTAAGGTAATGTTGCGTAACATTAATGTGAAAAGAGCAGTAACACCAGTGATGAGTTTAAGAACATGGATTGTGAAAAGGGGAAATTGTAGCTGCATATTTTTCTTGAGAAGGTGTATCAATATTAATTGCAACATCATATGTTAAAATACCTACGCCTTATTAAAAACAAATAGTTGTAAGAAGCCTCCATTTTCGTTCTTTAGTAGCTGCTCTATTTACATACTTCTTGAATTACATGCATATGATTTATGAATGAAACTACGATTTCATTCCTTTATTAGGGTGTAACAGGATGAGCTTACGTTAACCGTATCTCAGCAACTAAGCAAGTTCCATATTTGTAAATTTGCAGAGTTATTTTGGGTATGGGGGCAAACTTCTAGAAAATATTACTACACATTTTCTATTTCCGGTTTCGCCGGAAGCACAATCAACTTCATTTCTTTAAAAGGATTACCCAAGTTTTTTCAAGCAATTAAATTCAGCAAAAAATTTGGCGTATATATCACTTATTTCGACTGGTGTAAACATTACCGTTTTATAGCTAACTTTATTTTTATGAAAATTTTATCAAATGCATCGTAGTACTTAGTGACGTATTTCTTCGGTATGCAGAAGAGTTGGTGAATGATTATTGAAAGTTAGACAGCTACTAAGATGGGCTATTGAAAAATTTATTTGTAACCGAGATAACATTAAAGAAAACTACGTTAAGAATGAATAAATAAGGTATTAAAAGTAATAAATTATTTCAAATTTTGTTGAAAATTAGCTCCATTCAGTTCCAAACATTTATTAATTCGTTTTAGCACTTCTGATTACTAGTGACCTTTTGTATTTGCGCTTCTGTTAATGAATTTAGTGCTTCTTGTATTTTTCTTTTGTTTCCTCTGCAGTTGTCACCGGAGTACTGTAACCTTTGTCTTTAACATGCCCCAAAGGAAAAAATCCATAGGGGTCAAGTCTGGTGAACGTGGAGGTCACAAGTAGTGTCCGAATTAAAAGGTATTGCGTGCATAGGTGTTTACAATTTACTCACTATTCGATGTTTCGGTATCAATCTTGTGGCCCATTGAATCTTTTCTTCCTCAGCTTGCTACTAGTTTGCCAGTGCCATAACAAAGGTTGTTTTAGTCTGTTCTGGTTTTCTCTGGTGTCTTCTCCCCTGTGGACGCCGGTGTATCACCTTTTCTAAAGCCAATAGATTTTGTATAATTTGTGGCATCTATGCGTCGCCCTTATTTCTTGTAGGGCCACGCTGGAAACGGTTTAAAAAGCGGAGCTCACATGCAGCGGAATATTTTTTGCACTCTCTCAAATAGTTGTTGGTATTTCTGCAATTTTGTACTCCTATCTTACTGAGCACCGTAGAGTAGAATTTTATGAACAGCGCTGCTGATGACCGCTTCTTTCTCATTCTTAGAACACCCCACATTGCGCATTATTCTCCTTAGGCTTACCTCTTTCTTTTCGGCTTTATCTGCTACAACTTTGATATGTCTCTTCAAGGAGCCTTTAGCGTCGACGATAAAACCCAGATATTTTAGTTTTTCGCGGGTGTGATTTTGGTCTGATTCAAGTGAAGTAAATGGTATCTCGTTTCCTTCTGCGTCTAAAAATCACTTCTTCACTGCTTCGGTTTTTTTCGGTGCCAGTGCTTGCTTGTGATCTTGCATCCATTGTCAGACTCTTCATAAGTATTCATTAGCATTTCACATAAGCTCTTCATAATTTCTGGTTTCAACCACCTGTGCCAAGTCCTCTGCGAACCCTATGCTGGTAGCTCCCACGGCGACTTCAAGATTAAAAATATCGTTTTACAAGGTGTTCGACAGCGTCGGTCTTAACACCGATCGCTGTGGTATTCTCCCTCAACAGTCACGGATACTCCATCCCTCAGAGGATTTTTTGGAGAGCTTGTTACTGTTGTTCATCAGGTATTTGGATATTTCTTTTTCTCGCCGTTTGTCTATAATCAACTGATGATTTGAGGAGTTAAATGTATTTTTTACGTCTATAGTGATAAGAGTGCACCAAGTTTTTTGTTGATCTGCCCTTTACGAATCCGCATTGATATGCGTGAAGCTCTCTCTCCTCCTTGTCCAGTTCAGCCTGAGTCCTTTTCTGAGCAGTGAATTGAATAACTTGCTTACGGCATTTAGCATGTATAATGATCTATATGAATTCGCCACTTCACACACAAGAGAGAATCCATTCAGTACCGAATTTGACGTAATGAACATTTCTAATTTCTATTTATTTTAGTACCGCTTAACGAAGCAGCATTTATGGCATTTATGTCAACAAAATTCTATTTTATGACATGTAAGGTAGTGTAGGCCTAATAAAAGACACACGTTTTACAATCCAGAGATACCTAATGCCCGTTTTCACGGCATTTGTTTTAAGCAGAGCTTAGTGAAGTCTTCATTTTTAAAGTTTTACTTAAAACGTGTTTCATTTCATAGACAAAATGTTCGATTTTTAGTTCAACTACATGCATATTAGTTCGTTTGTACTTGTTTATAATGTAGAAGTTGTTTGAATGTGGGGATATGATTATGAATATACGATACGATCCGCTAATACCAGAAGAAACGAGATAAAAAGGTAGCTAAAGTATTCTGATTAAGAAAGATACTTACATCGAATCGTATCCCATTCACCTCTTCATAATCTGGGGGCAGGTTATGTTATGAGTGGTAATGATGACAAAGTAATTTACGATTAGAAATAGACAAGAAAAATATTTGGTAAGTTTTACACTATACATCACGTCATCACATTATGGAATGCATTATGGAACCTCAAAAGAAAATAATGCGATCTGCAAATTTTACTGCTGACGAAAAAGTATGTCACACAGCTGTTTTTGCGCAAATTTAAACAGCGACTTAAAATATAAAGCCCTCGGCGAGAGAGGCTTAAAATTAAGCAATGGCAATTTGAGTTAAACGTAGCTTAAGGGCGGTGAAACTTTTAAGGAGAACTTTGTGTGCGGTGAAAACGAGCGTATACTTCTAAATTTATGTTGAGTAGTTAACTGCAAACAAAATGTACAACGAAATACAATTTTGTTTTATTACTATGCGGATATGTAAGTGGATACATATTTATGAAATTTTAGCCTGATACCATATTGATGAGCCATTTAAATGACCTGTCACCTGTCACTCAACCTCCTGTTGCATTTAAAATTTTGATACTATATCGCCCTCTGTGGTCAATATTTAAAACTAAATAGAAATTTTACTTTAAGAATGTAGTATATATTCCATATTAATGACCCAAAACTGGAACCTCTATTAAACCGATCATATTATTAAACCACAGCTGTGTACAATGCAAAACCATGCTTAAATGCAAAGACGTTATGTCAAGGTTTTTTTTCTCTCTAGCTGTGTTTTAATAATTTTATAATGTATTTTCTATTCAGAATTGCAACGTTGAATAATTTTAATGATTTAATATTATAGTTCTATTGTTTTGTCCTGAGGAAGTTTGTATTCACGAACGAAAATTCGACATTGTCAATAAAGAACTTTATCAATAATTGGGCTTTTTTCATCTTGCCTAAGATTATTTGGAGTATCAAGCGTTAATACTATTGTAGTTAGCAGTACTCCGTTACTGTCTTCCAATTGTATATATACTATAACGCAATAATAGAAAAAAACTAAGGAGAAAATTTAAGAGTAATATTCAATATATTCGCGGTGAGTATCTAAAAATATATACATTTAAAAAATAATTATTTTAAGTTATCAAATATAGCACTGGTATCGTCAGCATTCATACATACATATTATTGTAACTATTAAGAAAATTTGCGACGTCATCGATAAAAAGCTCAGGACGCCAAATACTGTCCTGGCGTACACCACTATCCTTCGAAAAAACTCGAAAATCTTATAATATTAATTGAATTATTAAATTTATAATTAATCTTAACAAATTGTTTTCTATTTCGCAAATAGGCTCCACCAGTGCGCTACTATACCAATACATACTTTTCAATCTTGCAAGCAAGATGTGATGACGCAATCAAAGCCCGACTTAAATCATAAAAAAATGTCTAGTAACAATTTATGAGAATTTAACCCTTTGTATACCGACGGTACTTACAAGTTCTGTTTTTTAATCCTCTCAAATACTGTGTGAGTAACATAGCACTGAAACTATTATTTTATGGTTTTTTGGCATAATAAATTATTGTTATAATTTTACAAATGCTGTTTTAGTGAAAAAAATATGTTGTGGTACTTAGAGTACCTATGGGTGATCACTTCATTTTGCGTTAAGTTTTGTTATAATAAAGATAGACTTATTTTATACGTTTATTTCATGGTATTCGGCAAAACATTTTTTTCGCGTTACAGCATAAAAACACCCCCACAGGTGGTACATAATGAATGCGATTTTGATTGAATGGATTTTTGCGACGAAATGTTAATAGATTGCAGGCTTCGTCCAAATTATAACATCTTTTAGCAATCACATATATATGCATTTACAAAGGCTATTTCCAGAAATCCAAAAAGTCTATGCCACTACTTTTGAGCGATCGACGACATATGTAGCACGTAACTGGTCATGGTGGTCTACATCACACATGTACTGGTTGTAATCTCATATCACAATGGGTGTTTTTATGATTATTTTTGTGCCTGGTTTATCTTTTCTAAATACAGTGGTTTGTTATGTACCATGAAAATTGGAAGCTATTGTGATTGCTTTATTGTCTTTCCATTTAAAATAACTGAGTCAGTATTTGACACTCCCCACTCCACACTCGAAGTCATCTCTTTTCAATTTCTATCGTGTTCTATGTTTTTGGGATTTCTCTATTGCTACATATGGTTTGTTGAGCTTCAATTTTTCTAATAATTTTACCGAGGTGAAAAAGTTATCAAAATATATGTTAGCCTTCTTTGTCCCATTCTTTTTATGTTAAGAACAATATTACTCTTTTCCAAGATTATAATCAGCAAATTTTTTGTCATTTACTTGGTTATTTCCTTATACATCAAACTGTTTGACAAATCCATCTTGTTCTGATAAACACCAGATCTTGTAGACTCTTTTCACTGGTTTCATTGATTGTATTGCTTTAACAGCTTCTTCTTTAAATTTGATGACAGATTCATCAATGGAAAGTGCTTGTTGATTTAGAGTGTTGATAAAATTGGTGTAGTTTATACAGTTTATCCTTATTGTCTTTGTCAATAAACTGTTATCATTACCATACGGATATTGGAGAATTTGCTGTAATCTGTTTCTAGCCATAGTTTTGAAACTATGGAAACATTTAAATCTTTAGCAGTGGACCAGTAGCTTGGAATACTTGGCAGCTGAGGATATCCCATTATAAAATTTATTCCTATAAAAGTAAGTAACTCACTTTTACCAAGGTTTAGATTTTTCCCTCTCTGAACACCATATAACTCAGACTGAAAAACAATATTTTCCAAAGCTGGGCCCAATAATTTTGAAAAATAGACAGTGGTGTGGGTGAATCTATAATTCGGGTAATTATACTTCGCAGTATAAGTAGTCTTTTCCGATCTGGTGCCTTCTCTACATTGACATCTTGTTTCTTCTTCTTTCCACTATTATCTTGTACCTCAACCTCTGCAAGATTGTCGTCCACATTTTCTACATGTTCTTGTTCATTATCTACATGTTCTTCAATAATGTCTTGCTCGTGAAGTCCACAATTAAACGAGGCACTTCAGTTTCCAGCAGATCTTAGTTCTCTTCTGCCTCATAATCTGATTCAACATCTGTTTCTTGGATTGTTGTCAAGCTCAAGTTGATCAAATTCATCATTTTCTATGATGAGTAATAATTCTTCTTTTTTATCAATAAAGCACTTATTTTCACAAGTCGTGTACAACGGCGTTAAAATTTCCGCGCATAGGTTACAATTTTATTTAGTGACAGTTGACAGATTTGTTTTACGCCTGCGCTAGCGTAAATAGTACGAGTTGGTACTTTACAGGGATCGACGGTATTTCAATGGTCTACAGCAACTCAAGCCGGTATTAAGAGAATGATAAATTTGCTAGTACTTTAAAGTACCTTGGGGAAAATATAGCCCTTTTGCAGATTTCGGTCTGGTATACAAGGGTTAAATTGTTAACTACTTGTTTATACAAAGCATTAGTGGTATAAATTGTAGATTGACTAGCTCTGGTTAACTCAAATAGCTTGCTTTGTATATACCTATAGCAGATTAACCTATCGAACGTTGCATATTGAAAAGCTTTAGAAAAACTAGAAAAAATGTTAATTGGCAATATTCAATTTTAAACCCTTTTTATGTAATGATATGACACAGTATTTAGATTAGCTGGAAATTCACCTATTAAATGACAAATTAATTAGAAAAGTTTAATTAAAAATTCGGAAACACTTTTGATCAAACTATACCGCACTTTATTTGGTAAAAAACAACGTGATTTAACTTTTTTCTTCAAATTATACTATCAGGGTGTCCATGAATATGTGGGCTATATCTCGGATACAAAAAAACACTCCATGTCTATATATCGTTTTTCGCTCAATTTCAATTTTAAAGTGTGTAGGGTTTTTGCTCTCCAATAAGTGTTTTACTATTCCCTGGACCTTAAGTGAGAAAATCCTGAACCTGATCTGTTAAGTATAGGTACTTACTATAGGTACTTAAGTATAGATTTTCCATCGTTATCTGTATGAATGACACATCTAGGTATCGCATGTCCTCTACTTAAACCCCTTTCCGCATATATGTAGTTCCTGAAGTTACTTTGCATTGCAATCTGTCGATTAAGGAGAAAATCAGTGCTATCTACTTTTGACGATACTGTTAAATACTTTATAATACGAGTAGTACATAGTTTTTTATGATGGAAAACTTCCTACACTAAACAAGATTTTAAAGAAATTAAAGAAAGCTGAAAATATGCCTCAAATGAGTTCTATTTATAAATTAATGACAATGAACTTCCTACACTAAACAAGATTTTAAAGAAATTAAAAGGAAGATGAAAATATACTCAAATGAGTCGTTCTACTTTATATAAATTAATGACAATGCTTAATATTTTCAGTAAGTTTTGGTAATAAATTATTTTTAATGTTTTATATACTATTTATTTTATAGTTTATTTAACGCAATCGCAAAAGTATGCTACTTGAACGTGAAGACATTGTTTTATGGAGACGAAGAGATTTATCTTCCATTAAAAAATATAGAACTGACCAACGTCCAATATATTATTTAGATGAAACTTGGCTTAATGAAGGACACGCAAAAGCAAAAGTGGGGTAGATGTTAAATATTACAACACAGGACAAGCATTTATAGATGGCGTAAGAACGTGGGTTTAAAAATCCTGTTGATAAAGGTAGACGTTTAATTAGTTTACATATTGGTTCGAAAAATGGTTTTGTTGACGATGGCTTGTTGGTATTTGAGCGAAGAAAAACAGAGAGATAGTTCTTCTTATGTTTCTACATACATAAACAATTTATATATCCTAAGGAAGAGAAAATAATAAAATGTATTTTTATTACAGCATATCATATATAAATATTTATAAAAATTTCTTATAGTACATTAACTTGAAAAACATATTGTCTATACTATTATTGTATTTATTTACTTAAATATTAATAAACATGACATAAAGGCATAAACCATACTATTACTTTTTTATAAATCTGTTCATGTTCAGCTAAGTACTACATATATATTTAAGTACTAAATTCATATATACTCATATTTCATTTCATTGTATCAAATCTCGAACTTTCATCGCTCCAATATCTGTGGTTGTTTCT
>CM043018.1:139310616-139344047 GCA_023690525.1 Holotrichia oblita
TTCCACCTTCGGAGATAAAAAATTCAACAAATGCCCGGCTAGCAAATTTTTGATTTTTATAAAAAAATTACGTACAAAATCATGGTTTTTTCGCTATATCTCGGCTATTAGAAGAGATAGGAGCGTAAACTCTTCGGTACAACGTTCAGGACGTTGAGTACAATCTGTTCCACCCTTCGGAGATAAAAAATTCAACAAATGCCCGGCTAGCAAATTTTTGATTTTTATAAAAAAATTACGTACAAAAACATGGTTTTTTCGCTATATCTCGGCTATTAGAAGAGATAGGAGCGTAAACTCTTCGGTACAACGTTCAGGACGTTGAGTACAATCTGTTCCACCCTTCGGAGATAAAAAATTCAACAAATGCCCGGCTAGCAAATTTTGGATTTTTATAAAAAAATTACGTACAAAATCATGGTTTTTTCGCTATATCTCGGCTATTAGAAGAGATAGGAGCGTAAACTCTTCGGTACAACGTTCAGGACGTTGAGTACAATCTGTTCCACCCTTCGGAGATAAAAAATTCAACAAATGCCCGGCTAGCAAATTTTGGATTTTTATAAAAAATTACGTACAAAATCATGGTTTTTTCGCTATATCTCGGCTATTAGAAGAGATAGGAGCGTAAACTCTTCGGTACAACGTTCAGGACGTTGAGTACAATCTGTTCCACCCTTCGGAGATAAAAAATTCAACAAATGCCCGGCTAGCAAATTTTGGATTTTTATAAAAAAATACGTACAAAATCATGGTTTTTTCGCTATATCTCGGCTATTAGAAGAGATAGGAGCGTAAACTCTTCGGTACAACGTTCAGGACGTTGAGTACAATCTGTTCCACCCTTCGGAGATAAAAAATTCAACAAATGCCCGGCTAGCAAATTTTTGATTTTTATAAAAAAATTACGTACAAAATCATGGTTTTTTCGCTATATCTCGGCTATTAGAAGAGATAGGAGCGTAAACTCTTCGGTACAACGTTCAGGACGTTGAGTACAATCTGTTCCACCCTTCGGAGATAAAAAATTCAACAAATGCCCGGCTAGCAAATTTTGGATTTTTATAAAAAAATTACGTACAAAATCATGGTTTTTTCGCTATATCTCGGCTATTAGAAGAGATAGGAGCGTAAACTCTTCGGTACAACGTTCAGGACGTTGAGTACAATCTGTTCCACCCTTCGGAGATAAAAAATTCAACAAATGCCCGGCTAGCAAATTTTTGATTTTTATAAAAAATTACGTACAAAATCATGGTTTTTTCGCTATATCTCGGCTATTAGAAGAGATAGGAGCGTAAACTCTTCGGTACAACGTTCAGGACGTTGAGTACAATCTGTTCCACCCTTCGGAGATAAAAAATTCAACAAATGCCCGGCTAGCAAATTTTGGATTTTTATAAAAAAATTACGTACAAAATCATGGTTTTTTCGCTATATCTCGGCTATTAGAAGAGATAGGAGCGTAAACTCTTCGGTACAACGTTCAGGACGTTGAGTACAATCTGTTCCACCCTTCGGAGATAAAAAATTCAACAAATGCCCGGCTAGCAAATTTTTGATTTTTATAAAAAAATTACGTACAAAATCATGGTTTTTTCGCTATATCTCGGCTATTAGAAGAGATAGGAGCGTAAACTCTTCGGTACAACGTTCAGGACGTTGAGTACAATCTGTTCCACCCTTCGGAGATAAAAAATTCAACAAATGCCCGGCTAGCAAATTTTGGATTTTTATAAAAAAATTACGTACAAAATCATGGTTTTTTCGCTATATCTCGGCTATTAGAAGAGATAGGAGCGTAAACTCTTCGGTACAACGTTCAGGACGTTGAGTACAATCTGTTCCACCCTTCGGAGATAAAAAATTCAACAAATGCCCGGCTAGCAAATTTTTGATTTTTATAAAAAAATTACGTACAAAATCATGGTTTTTTCGCTATATCTCGGCTATTAGAAGAGATAGGAGCGTAAACTCTTCGGTACAACGTTCAGGACGTTGAGTACAATCTGTTCCACCCTTCGGAGATAAAAAATTCAACAAATGCCCGGCTAGCAAATTTTTGATTTTTATAAAAAAAATTACGTACAAAAACATGGTTTTTTCGCTATATCTCGGCTATTAGAAGAGATAGGAGCGTAAACTCTTCGGTACAACGTTCGACGTTGAGTACAATCTGTTCCACCCTTCGGAGATAAAAAATTCAACAAATGCCCGGCTAGCAAATTTTTGATTTTTATAAAAAAATACGTACAAAATCATGGTTTTTTCGCTATATCTCGGCTATTAGAAGAGATAGGAGCGTAAACTCTTCGGTACAACGTTCAGGACGTTGAGTACAATCTGTTCCACCCTTCGGAGATAAAAAATTCAACAAATGCCCGGCTAGCAAATTTTTGATTTTTATAAAAAAATTACGTACAAAAAAATCATGGTTTTTTCGCTATATCTCGGCTATTAGAAGAGATAGGAGCGTAAACTCTTCGGTACAACGTTCAGGACGTTGAGTACAATCTGTTCCACCCTTCGGAGATAAAAAATTCAACAAATGCCCGGCTAGCAAATTTTGGATTTTTATAAAAAAATACGTACAAAATCATGGTTTTTTCGCTATATCTCGGCTATTAGAAGAGATAGGAGCGTAAACTCTTCGGTACAACGTTCAGGACGTTGAGTACAATCTGTTCCACCCTTCGGAGATAAAAAATTCAACAAATGCCCGGCTAGCAAATTTTGGATTTTTATAAAAAAATTACGTACAAAAACATGGTTTTTTCGCTATATCTCGGCTATTAGAAGAGATAGGAGCGTAAACTCTTCGGTACAACGTTCAGGACGTTGAGTACAATCTGTTCCACCCTTCGGAGATAAAAAATTCAACAAATGCCCGGCTAGCAAATTTTGGATTTTTATAAAAAAATTACGTACAAAATCATGGTTTTTTCGCTATATCTCGGCTATTAGAAGAGATAGGAGCGTAAACTCTTCGGTACAACGTTCAGGACGTTGAGTACAATCTGTTCCACCCTTCGGAGATAAAAAATTCAACAAATGCCCGGCTAGCAAATTTTTGATTTTTATAAAAAAATTACGTACAAAATCATGGTTTTTTCGCTATATCTCGGCTATTAGAAGAGATAGGAGCGTAAACTCTTCGGTACAACGTTCAGGACGTTGAGTACAATCTGTTCCACCCTTCGGAGATAAAAAATTCAACAAATGCCCGGCTAGCAAATTTTGGATTTTTATAAAAAAATTACGTACAAAAACATGGTTTTTTCGCTATATCTCGGCTATTAGAAGAGATAGGAGCGTAAACTCTTCGGTACAACGTTCAGGACGTTGAGTACAATCTGTTCCACCCTTCGGAGATAAAAAATTCAACAAATGCCCGGCTAGCAAATTTTGGATTTTTATAAAAAAATTACGTACAAAATCATGGTTTTTTCGCTATATCTCGGCTATTAGAAGAGATAGGAGCGTAAACTCTTCGGTACAACGTTCAGGACGTTGAGTACAATCTGTTCCACCCTTCGGAGATAAAAAATTCAACAAATGCCCGGCTAGCAAATTTTGGATTTTTATAAAAAAATTACGTACAAAATCATGGTTTTTTCGCTATATCTCGGCTATTAGAAGAGATAGGAGCGTAAACTCTTCGGTACAACGTTCAGGACGTTGAGTACAATCTGTTCCACCCTTCGGAGATAAAAAATTCAACAAATGCCCGGCTAGCAAATTTTGGATTTTTATAAAAAAATTACGTACAAAATCATGGTTTTTTCGCTATATCTCGGCTATTAGAAGAGATAGGAGCGTAAACTCTTCGGTACAACGTTCAGGACGTTGAGTACAATCTGTTCCACCCTTCGGAGATAAAAAATTCAACAAATGCCCGGCTAGCAAATTTTGGATTTTTATAAAAAAATTACGTACAAAAACATGGTTTTTTCGCTATATCTCGGCTATTAGAAGAGATAGGAGCGTAAACTCTTCGGTACAACGTTCAGGACGTTGAGTACAATCTGTTCCACCCTTCGGAGATAAAAAATTCAACAAATGCCCGGCTAGCAAATTTTTGATTTTTATAAAAAAATTACGTACAAAAACATGGTTTTTTCGCTATATCTCGGCTATTAGAAGAGATAGGAGCGTAAACTCTTCGGTACAACGTTCAGGACGTTGAGTACAATCTGTTCCACCCTTCGGAGATAAAAAATTCAACAAATGCCCGGCTAGCAAATTTTTGATTTTTATAAAAAAATTACGTACAAAATCATGGTTTTTTCGCTATATCTCGGCTATTAGAAGAGATAGGAGCGTAAACTCTTCGGTACAACGTTCAGGACGTTGAGTACAATCTGTTCCACCCTTCGGAGATAAAAAATTCAACAAATGCCCGGCTAGCAAATTTTGGATTTTTATAAAAAAATTACGTACAAAATCATGGTTTTTTCGCTATATCTCGGCTATTAGAAGAGATAGGAGCGTAAACTCTTCGGTACAACGTTCAGGACGTTGAGTACAATCTGTTCCACCCTTCGGAGATAAAAAATTCAACAAATGCCCGGCTAGCAAATTTTGGATTTTTATAAAAAAATTACGTACAAAATCATGGTTTTTTCGCTATATCTCGGCTATTAGAAGAGATAGGAGCGTAAACTCTTCGGTACAACGTTCAGGACGTTGAGTACAATCTGTTCCACCCTTCGGAGATAAAAAATTCAACAAATGCCCGGCTAGCAAATTTTGGATTTTTATAAAAAAATTACGTACAAAATCATGGTTTTTTCGCTATATCTCGGCTATTAGAAGAGATAGGAGCGTAAACTCTTCGGTACAACGTTCAGGACGTTGAGTACAATCTGTTCCACCCTTCGGAGATAAAAAATTCAACAAATGCCCGGCTAGCAAATTTTTGATTTTTATAAAAAAATTACGTACAAAATCATGGTTTTTTCGCTATATCTCGGCTATTAGAAGAGATAGGAGCGTAAACTCTTCGGTACAACGTTCAGGACGTTGAGTACAATCTGTTCCACCCTTCGGAGATAAAAAATTCAACAAATGCCCGGCTAGCAAATTTTGGATTTTTATAAAAAAATTACGTACAAAATCATGGTTTTTTCGCTATATCTCGGCTATTAGAAGAGATAGGAGCGTAAACTCTTCGGTACAACGTTCAGGACGTTGAGTACAATCTGTTCCACCCTTCGGAGATAAAAAATTCAACAAATGCCCGGCTAGCAAATTTTTGATTTTTATAAAAAAATTACGTACAAAATCATGGTTTTTTCGCTATATCTCGGCTATTAGAAGAGATAGGAGCGTAAACTCTTCGGTACAACGTTCAGGACGTTGAGTACAATCTGTTCCACCCTTCGGAGATAAAAAATTCAACAAATGCCCGGCTAGCAAATTTTTGATTTTTATAAAAAAATTACGTACAAAATCATGGTTTTTTCGCTATATCTCGGCTATTAGAAGAGATAGGAGCGTAAACTCTTCGGTACAACGTTCAGGACGTTGAGTACAATCTGTTCCACCCTTCGGAGATAAAAAATTCAACAAATGCCCGGCTAGCAAATTTTGGATTTTTATAAAAAAATTACGTACAAAATCATGGTTTTTTCGCTATATCTCGGCTATTAGAAGAGATAGGAGCGTAAACTCTTCGGTACAACGTTCAGGACGTTGAGTACAATCTGTTCCACCCTTCGGAGATAAAAAATTCAACAAATGCCCGGCTAGCAAATTTTGGATTTTTATAAAAAAATTACGTACAAAATCATGGTTTTTTCGCTATATCTCGGCTATTAGAAGAGATAGGAGCGTAAACTCTTCGGTACAACGTTCAGGACGTTGAGTACAATCTGTTCCACCCTTCGGAGATAAAAAATTCAACAAATGCCCGGCTAGCAAATTTTGGATTTTTATAAAAAAATTACGTACAAAATCATGGTTTTTTCGCTATATCTCGGCTATTAGAAGAGATAGGAGCGTAAACTCTTCGGTACAACGTTCAGGACGTTGAGTACAATCTGTTCCACCCTTCGGAGATAAAAAATTCAACAAATGCCCGGCTAGCAAATTTTTGATTTTTATAAAAAAATTACGTACAAAATCATGGTTTTTTCGCTATATCTCGGCTATTAGAAGAGATAGGAGCGTAAACTCTTCGGTACAACGTTCAGGACGTTGAGTACAATCTGTTCCACCCTTCGGAGATAAAAAATTCAACAAATGCCCGGCTAGCAAATTTTTGATTTTTATAAAAAAATTACGTACAAAATCATGGTTTTTTCGCTATATCTCGGCTATTAGAAGAGATAGGAGCGTAAACTCTTCGGTACAACGTTCAGGACGTTGAGTACAATCTGTTCCACCCTTCGGAGATAAAAAATTCAACAAATGCCCGGCTAGCAAATTTTGGATTTTTATAAAAAAATTACGTACAAAATCATGGTTTTTTCGCTATATCTCGGCTATTAGAAGAGATAGGAGCGTAAACTCTTCGGTACAACGTTCAGGACGTTGAGTACAATCTGTTCCACCCTTCGGAGATAAAAAATTCAACAAATGCCCGGCTAGCAAATTTTTGATTTTTATAAAAAAATTACGTACAAAATCATGGTTTTTTCGCTATATCTCGGCTATTAGAAGAGATAGGAGCGTAAACTCTTCGGTACAACGTTCAGGACGTTGAGTACAATCTGTTCCACCCTTCGGAGATAAAAAATTCAACAAATGCCCGGCTAGCAAATTTTGGATTTTTATAAAAAAATTACGTACAAAATCATGGTTTTTTCGCTATATCTCGGCTATTAGAAGAGATAGGAGCGTAAACTCTTCGGTACAACGTTCAGGACGTTGAGTACAATCTGTTCCACCCTTCGGAGATAAAAAATTCAACAAATGCCCGGCTAGCAAATTTTTGATTTTTATAAAAAAATTACGTACAAAATCATGGTTTTTTCGCTATATCTCGGCTATTAGAAGAGATAGGAGCGTAAACTCTTCGGTACAACGTTCAGGACGTTGAGTACAATCTGTTCCACCCTTCGGAGATAAAAAATTCAACAAATGCCCGGCTAGCAAATTTTTGATTTTTATAAAAAAATTACGTACAAAATCATGGTTTTTTCGCTATATCTCGGCTATTAGAAGAGATAGGAGCGTAAACTCTTCGGTACAACGTTCAGGACGTTGAGTACAATCTGTTCCACCCTTCGGAGATAAAAAATTCAACAAATGCCCGGCTAGCAAATTTTGGATTTTTATAAAAAAATTACGTACAAAATCATGGTTTTTTCGCTATATCTCGGCTATTAGAAGAGATAGGAGCGTAAACTCTTCGGTACAACGTTCAGGACGTTGAGTACAATCTGTTCCACCCTTCGGAGATAAAAAATTCAACAAATGCCCGGCTAGCAAATTTTTGATTTTTATAAAAAAATTACGTACAAAATCATGGTTTTTTCGCTATATCTCGGCTATTAGAAGAGATAGGAGCGTAAACTCTTCGGTACAACGTTCAGGACGTTGAGTACAATCTGTTCCACCCTTCGGAGATAAAAAATTCAACAAATGCCCGGCTAGCAAATTTTGATTTTTATAAAAAAATTACGTACAAAATCATGGTTTTTTCGCTATATCTCGGCTATTAGAAGAGATAGGAGCGTAAACTCTTCGGTACAACGTTCAGGACGTTGAGTACAATCTGTTCCACCCTTCGGAGATAAAAAATTCAACAAATGCCCGGCTAGCAAATTTTTGATTTTTATAAAAAAATTACGTACAAAATCATGGTTTTTTCGCTATATCTCGGCTATTAGAAGAGATAGGAGCGTAAACTCTTCGGTACAACGTTCAGGACGTTGAGTACAATCTGTTCCACCCTTCGGAGATAAAAAATTCAACAAATGCCCGGCTAGCAAATTTTTGATTTTTATAAAAAAATTACGTACAAAATCATGGTTTTTTCGCTATATCTCGGCTATTAGAAGAGATAGGAGCGTAAACTCTTCGGTACAACGTTCAGGACGTTGAGTACAATCTGTTCCACCCTTCGGAGATAAAAAATTCAACAAATGCCCGGCTAGCAAATTTTTGATTTTTATAAAAAAATTACGTACAAAATCATGGTTTTTTCGCTATATCTCGGCTATTAGAAGAGATAGGAGCGTAAACTCTTCGGTACAACGTTCAGGACGTTGAGTACAATCTGTTCCACCCTTCGGAGATAAAAAATTCAACAAATGCCCGGCTAGCAAATTTTTGATTTTTATAAAAAAATTACGTACAAAAACATGGTTTTTTCGCTATATCTCGGCTATTAGAAGAGATAGGAGCGTAAACTCTTCGGTACAACGTTCAGGACGTTGAGTACAATCTGTTCCACCCTTCGGAGATAAAAAATTCAACAAATGCCCGGCTAGCAAATTTTTGATTTTTATAAAAAAATTACGTACAAAATCATGGTTTTTTCGCTATATCTCGGCTATTAGAAGAGATAGGAGCGTAAACTCTTCGGTACAACGTTCAGGACGTTGAGTACAATCTGTTCCACCCTTCGGAGATAAAAAATTCAACAAATGCCCGGCTAGCAAATTTTGGATTTTTATAAAAAAATTACGTACAAAAACATGGTTTTTTCGCTATATCTCGGCTATTAGAAGAGATAGGAGCGTAAACTCTTCGGTACAACGTTCAGGACGTTGAGTACAATCTGTTCCACCCTTCGGAGATAAAAAATTCAACAAATGCCCGGCTAGCAAATTTTTGATTTTTATAAAAAAATTACGTACAAAAACATGGTTTTTTCGCTATATCTCGGCTATTAGAAGAGATAGGAGCGTAAACTCTTCGGTACAACGTTCAGGACGTTGAGTACAATCTGTTCCACCCTTCGGAGATAAAAAATTCAACAAATGCCCGGCTAGCAAATTTTGGATTTTTATAAAAATTACGTACAAAATCATGGTTTTTTCGCTATATCTCGGCTATTAGAAGAGATAGGAGCGTAAACTCTTCGGTACAACGTTCAGGACGTTGAGTACAATCTGTTCCACCCTTCGGAGATAAAAAATTCAACAAATGCCCGGCTAGCAAATTTTTGATTTTTATAAAAAAATTACGTACAAAATCATGGTTTTTTCGCTATATCTCGGCTATTAGAAGAGATAGGAGCGTAAACTCTTCGGTACAACGTTCAGGACGTTGAGTACAATCTGTTCCACCCTTCGGAGATAAAAAATTCAACAAATGCCCGGCTAGCAAATTTTTGATTTTTATAAAAAATTACGTACAAAATCATGGTTTTTTCGCTATATCTCGGCTATTAGAAGAGATAGGAGCGTAAACTCTTCGGTACAACGTTCAGGACGTTGAGTACAATCTGTTCCACCCTTCGGAGATAAAAAATTCAACAAATGCCCGGCTAGCAAATTTTTGATTTTTATAAAAAAATTACGTACAAAAACATGGTTTTTTCGCTATATCTCGGCTATTAGAAGAGATAGGAGCGTAAACTCTTCGGTACAACGTTCAGGACGTTGAGTACAATCTGTTCCACCCTTCGGAGATAAAAAATTCAACAAATGCCCGGCTAGCAAATTTTGGATTTTTATAAAAAAATTACGTACAAAATCATGGTTTTTTCGCTATATCTCGGCTATTAGAAGAGATAGGAGCGTAAACTCTTCGGTACAACGTTCAGGACGTTGAGTACAATCTGTTCCACCCTTCGGAGATAAAAAATTCAACAAATGCCCGGCTAGCAAATTTTTGATTTTTATAAAAAAATACGTACAAAATCATGGTTTTTTCGCTATATCTCGGCTATTAGAAGAGATAGGAGCGTAAACTCTTCGGTACAACGTTCAGGACGTTGAGTACAATCTGTTCCACCCTTCGGAGATAAAAAATTCAACAAATGCCCGGCTAGCAAATTTTTGATTTTTATAAAAAAATTACGTACAAAATCATGGTTTTTTCGCTATATCTCGGCTATTAGAAGAGATAGGAGCGTAAACTCTTCGGTACAACGTTCAGGACGTTGAGTACAATCTGTTCCACCCTTCGGAGATAAAAAATTCAACAAATGCCCGGCTAGCAAATTTTTGATTTTTATAAAAAAATTACGTACAAAATCATGGTTTTTTCGCTATATCTCGGCTATTAGAAGAGATAGGAGCGTAAACTCTTCGGTACAACGTTCAGGACGTTGAGTACAATCTGTTCCACCCTTCGGAGATAAAAAATTCAACAAATGCCCGGCTAGCAAATTTTTGATTTTTATAAAAAAATTACGTACAAAATCATGGTTTTTTCGCTATATCTCGGCTATTAGAAGAGATAGGAGCGTAAACTCTTCGGTACAACGTTCAGGACGTTGAGTACAATCTGTTCCACCCTTCGGAGATAAAAAATTCAACAAATGCCCGGCTAGCAAATTTTTGATTTTTATAAAAAAATTACGTACAAAATCATGGTTTTTTCGCTATATCTCGGCTATTAGAAGAGATAGGAGCGTAAACTCTTCGGTACAACGTTCAGGACGTTGAGTACAATCTGTTCCACCCTTCGGAGATAAAAAATTCAACAAATGCCCGGCTAGCAAATTTTTGATTTTTATAAAAAAATTACGTACAAAATCATGGTTTTTTCGCTATATCTCGGCTATTAGAAGAGATAGGAGCGTAAACTCTTCGGTACAACGTTCAGGACGTTGAGTACAATCTGTTCCACCCTTCGGAGATAAAAAATTCAACAAATGCCCGGCTAGCAAATTTTTGATTTTTATGAAAAATTACGTACAAAATCATGGTTTTTTCGCTATATCTCGGCTATTAGAAGAGATAGGAGCGTAAACTCTTCGGTACAACGTTCAGGACGTTGAGTACAATCTGTTCCACCCTTCGGAGATAAAAAATTCAACAAATGCCCGGCTAGCAAATTTTTGATTTTTATAAAAAAATTACGTACAAAATCATGGTTTTTTCGCTATATCTCGGCTATTAGAAGAGATAGGAGCGTAAACTCTTCGGTACAACGTTCAGGACGTTGAGTACAATCTGTTCCACCCTTCGGAGATAAAAAATTCAACAAATGCCCGGCTAGCAAATTTTTGATTTTTATAAAAAAATTACGTACAAAATCATGGTTTTTTCGCTATATCTCGGCTATTAGAAGAGATAGGAGCGTAAACTCTTCGGTACAACGTTCAGGACGTTGAGTACAATCTGTTCCACCCTTCGGAGATAAAAAATTCAACAAATGCCCGGCTAGCAAATTTTGGATTTTTATAAAAAAATTACGTACAAAATCATGGTTTTTTCGCTATATCTCGGCTATTAGAAGAGATAGGAGCGTAAACTCTTCGGTACAACGTTCAGGACGTTGAGTACAATCTGTTCCACCCTTCGGAGATAAAAAATTCAACAAATGCCCGGCTAGCAAATTTTTGATTTTTATAAAAAAATTACGTACAAAATCAAAATCAAGTTTTTTCGCTATATCTCGGCTATTAGAAGAGATAGGAGCGTAAACTCTTCGGTACAACGTTCAGGACGTTGAGTACAATCTGTTCCACCCTTCGGAGATAAAAAATTCAACAAATGCCCGGCTAGCAAATTTTTGATTTTTATAAAAAAATTACGTACAAAAACATGGTTTTTTCGCTATATCTCGGCTATTAGAAGAGATAGGAGCGTAAACTCTTCGGTACAACGTTCAGGACGTTGAGTACAATCTGTTCCACCCTTCGGAGATAAAAAATTCAACAAATGCCCGGCTAGCAAATTTTTGATTTTTATAAAAAAATTACGTACAAAATCATGGTTTTTTCGCTATATCTCGGCTATTAGAAGAGATAGGAGCGTAAACTCTTCGGTACAACGTTCAGGACGTTGAGTACAATCTGTTCCACCCTTCGGAGATAAAAAATTCAACAAATGCCCGGCTAGCAAATTTTTGATTTTTATAAAAAATTACGTACAAAAACATGGTTTTTTCGCTATATCTCGGCTATTAGAAGAGATAGGAGCGTAAACTCTTCGGTACAACGTTCAGGACGTTGAGTACAATCTGTTCCACCCTTCGGAGATAAAAAATTCAACAAATGCCCGGCTAGCAAATTTTTGATTTTTATAAAAAAATTACGTACAAAAACATGGTTTTTTCGCTATATCTCGGCTATTAGAAGAGATAGGAGCGTAAACTCTTCGGTACAACGTTCAGGACGTTGAGTACAATCTGTTCCACCCTTCGGAGATAAAAAATTCAACAAATGCCCGGCTAGCAAATTTTGGATTTTTATAAAAAAATTACGTACAAAAACATGGTTTTTTCGCTATATCTCGGCTATTAGAAGAGATAGGAGCGTAAACTCTTCGGTACAACGTTCAGGACGTTGAGTACAATCTGTTCCACCCTTCGGAGATAAAAAATTCAACAAATGCCCGGCTAGCAAATTTTGGATTTTTATAAAAAAATTACGTACAAAAACATGGTTTTTTCGCTATATCTCGGCTATTAGAAGAGATAGGAGCGTAAACTCTTCGGTACAACGTTCAGGACGTTGAGTACAATCTGTTCCACCCTTCGGAGATAAAAAATTCAACAAATGCCCGGCTAGCAAATTTTGGATTTTTATAAAAAATTACGTACAAAATCATGGTTTTTTCGCTATATCTCGGCTATTAGAAGAGATAGGAGCGTAAACTCTTCGGTACAACGTTCAGGACGTTGAGTACAATCTGTTCCACCCTTCGGAGATAAAAAATTCAACAAATGCCCGGCTAGCAAATTTTTGATTTTTATAAAAAAATTACGTACAAAATCATGGTTTTTTCGCTATATCTCGGCTATTAGAAGAGATAGGAGCGTAAACTCTTCGGTACAACGTTCAGGACGTTGAGTACAATCTGTTCCACCCTTCGGAGATAAAAAATTCAACAAATGCCCGGCTAGCAAATTTTTGATTTTTATAAAAAAATTACGTACAAAAACATGGTTTTTTCGCTATATCTCGGCTATTAGAAGAGATAGGAGCGTAAACTCTTCGGTACAACGTTCAGGACGTTGAGTACAATCTGTTCCACCCTTCGGAGATAAAAAATTCAACAAATGCCCGGCTAGCAAATTTTGGATTTTTATAAAAAATTACGTACAAAATCATGGTTTTTTCGCTATATCTCGGCTATTAGAAGAGATAGGAGCGTAAACTCTTCGGTACAACGTTCAGGACGTTGAGTACAATCTGTTCCACCCTTCGGAGATAAAAAATTCAACAAATGCCCGGCTAGCAAATTTTTGATTTTTATAAAAAAATTACGTACAAAAACATGGTTTTTTCGCTATATCTCGGCTATTAGAAGAGATAGGAGCGTAAACTCTTCGGTACAACGTTCAGGACGTTGAGTACAATCTGTTCCACCCTTCGGAGATAAAAAATTCAACAAATGCCCGGCTAGCAAATTTTTGATTTTTATAAAAAAATTACGTACAAAATCATGGTTTTTTCGCTATATCTCGGCTATTAGAAGAGATAGGAGCGTAAACTCTTCGGTACAACGTTCAGGACGTTGAGTACAATCTGTTCCACCCTTCGGAGATAAAAAATTCAACAAATGCCCGGCTAGCAAATTTTTGATTTTTATGAAAAAATTACGTACAAAATCATGGTTTTTTCGCTATATCTCGGCTATTAGAAGAGATAGGAGCGTAAACTCTTCGGTACAACGTTCAGGACGTTGAGTACAATCTGTTCCACCCTTCGGAGATAAAAAATTCAACAAATGCCCGGCTAGCAAATTTTTGATTTTTATAAAAAAATTACGTACAAAATCATGGTTTTTTCGCTATATCTCGGCTATTAGAAGAGATAGGAGCGTAAACTCTTCGGTACAACGTTCAGGACGTTGAGTACAATCTGTTCCACCCTTCGGAGATAAAAAATTCAACAAATGCCCGGCTAGCAAATTTTTGATTTTTATAAAAAAATTACGTACAAATAGGCGCGAGATCTCTTCGGAAGTACACACAAACATAAACTTTAAGATTATTTTTCTGCTACTACTTACCACATTTTATAAATTCAAAATATGTCATTACCTCGGTAACAGTATAATCCTATAATTTTTTTTCATCAATCATAGCTGTAATTTTTAAAAAATCTTGCATCAAAATTTTACCATTGTCGTATATGGAGCACTTTTCTTGCCATTTTACTCGACCACGCACCCTTAATAGTTAATAGTGCATATGATCCTATCAACACGTAGAAAGAAAAACGATGTGGCTTTTACTCAATATTTGTTAACCATGAAAGAAATTGAAATGATTTTAGTCACATTGCAGGCAAACAGGCACAGCATCAACATGAAATGAAGAACATTGGCAAACATCCTTCGTTCAGGGAGATGGCAGTCCTCTTCATCATCAACAAACGCGCCAAGTTGCAATAACCTTCTAGAATACCCAATTATAAATAGCGGTGGATCTTGCTACTTTGCGCCGATGGCTGAACGTGAGGTTGTAGCACTGGTTGGCGGACTCAATTTCACACGGAGCGTGGATCACTACGGCATGTCAGCAATATTACTAAAGAAAATCGTGAATAGTATCAAGGAACCTTTAGCACATATATTTAATTGCTGTCTCGCGGGGACTCCATTCCCAGACGAATTCAAAATTGCGAGAATAGTGCCAGTACATAAGAAAGCGACGTCGATCATTTGGATAACTATAGACCTATATCGATTTTACCTATTATATCGAAAATATTCGAGCGAGCAATAGCCAACAGACTGATAGAATTTCTTGAGAAAAACAACTCCATCAATTCTTCACAGCATGGATACAGAAAGAACAGGTCAACCATGATGGGAATCACAGAAATACTACGTACAATTATTGATGCTATGGACAATCGTATGCATGTTTGCATGACTTGTTACGATTTGATACACTTGACCATGATATCTTGTTGGTTAAGTTGTGTCATTACGCACTTCGTGGTGGCACTAACAGTCTTCTCGCTTCTTATCTGAAGGATCGACGACAATATGTGGAAGTGGATAGTGAATGTTCAGGTATCACTAAACCCACTGCTGGTGTGCCGCAAGGCTCTGTGCTCGGTCCACTGTTGTTTACTACCTACATAAATGACTTGGAGACAATTTACCGTCCTAGATCACAGGACACATCAAATCAGATCAAAAATAGGTGTGAAATGTGAGATTATCAACAAAGAAATTGAGGGATGGTGTTCTGCCAATAAATCCTTCTTGGAGAATCCGCCGGTTTGAGACATTCCACGATATTCCTTGTAAAGTCTAAGAATCTAGAACTAAGTAGAAACAGACTACGTATCTTCCCAGTTTTTCTTACAGGGCATTCTCACCTCGGGAAACTCATGCCAAGGATAGGGCTGAAACAGAATGACGACCACAGGTTCTGCAGGGCGACGGATGAAAACCCTGATACTAACTGCACCGCTATCACGGAAACCAGTGCCAATCATGTCGGCAAAGACGTCATATATTTTTTCTGATATCATCACAGCTGTTACAGTTTATTAAAGTTCTACCAATCCTAACCACTTACGCAAAAGAAAAATGATTGTGCACAGTTAAGATAGGGGTGATTCTTTTAGATTTTTGAGTCATACGTTACAAATGACAATCTATCTGTATAGATTTGCAAGAAATGTGAAATGTTTAGATTTTGGATTGAGGATTTTGATTTAAATTGTTCAATTTGTTTCATAGACTGATTCGTTGTTAGTTCGTCTGTGTTCAGACGTTTAGCTATAAGAAAAAAAATCATTTCCTTAAACAAACAGCGTGTTTGCGTAAATAGATTTTAGGTATCCAGCCTGTCATAACAGATTTCTAATTTTAGTTTCATAACTGCGCATTTTGGTTTGTAACTAAACGCTACAGTCTGTATTAATCATGAATTTACCATAAGATTTAGGTAAGAAACACAACAGCATATGCCGGTTAAATACAAACACGAAATAGAATTAAGTTAGACGACAATGTACGCGCAAAAGATTTCCACCAACGTTACCTTATTTCGCGCACTGTTAACGCGCAACGTTTTACAGCGAAGGCTGTAAGTAAATGGAGGTTGGCGTCCTATAATATCTATGTAAATTTGATGATGGAAGCGAGAGGTATAGCGGTGTGTATAACGTATTCGCAGGTCCTAGGAGTACGCTAGAGAGATCAGAAGGCTGTAAGAAGATTGATAATTCCGACAGTCTGCTCAGTAAAGCATGAAATGAAACCAATTTCTTGGCAGTGCTGTACATAATCTCATAACAATTCGGGTCACACAGAACCGCCACGCCATCGTCAACCCCTACAAAGAAGATTATCGCACCCTAGCCTTTTATGCGAGGACCAGTCAGACGCAGAAATGCTTTATAAACATTTTCGGGTTTTACTTTGTGATGTATTAAATATTTCCGACGTGATGAAAATTATATTCGAAATGTAATTTTCGAGAAAAATTGGAACAAGTATTCTATTTGCGTTTCAATTTGGGTATCTCTCGTGTAAATAAATCTAGTAAGATGGGAGACGAAATTGTTGCGAAATTGCAAAATGACGTTGTACACCCAGCATCAACGTAAATGTCTTGTTTATTTTAAAAATAGCTCTCCCAGTTTATTGATTTATTGCGGTGGTAAAATATTTCTGAGGAAAACAACTTGTAGATACGATGTTATTACCAGCAGCGTAACGATGTGTTCTAAATCTGACGTATATACCTGCTTAAATTCGTAATATATCAAAACAAAATAATGCGAAGCATTGTGTTGCTGTCCAATTTGAAGGATATTCTTCAAATGTATTCAAATCTAGATTGTACATAATGAATCCTACATAGTAAAATGGAATTAACAGTTGAGGCGATTTGCCATAATTATAACTCTTGTAGATATATTATTATTGGCGTTATAATAGTGAACGTAATAGATAAGGTTTAATAAAACCAATTACTCTAAGTGCTGTCATAAATAAATGCGTTCCGTTTGGACTACTTTCCCGGGAATATATTACCTTGATAAATTTTTCTGCCTCCGTAATGAAATTGCATTAATCTGTCGATGAAAGAATTTATTAGGAACGCATAAGCCGCATTTGTTCGCGATGGAAAATTTAATTACACGTGCTTCTCGAATCGAGGTGTTTTTCTTCTAACTGTTTACATTATAGCATTCGTAATTAATCTTTAAACAAAATATTTTAATAATGAAGATCTTGTAACCTACAACAAATATGTAGATACGATTTTTTGTATTAAATCATGTATTCTGTCAACTCAATTTGTACATCCAACCACGCCATATCCACCACCAGCAGTATGCATTATGGTATTGGATATCATTCAATTGGAGAAAGTAGCGATGCAATTTCTTTTTAAGAGTTCTTAAGTGATAACCAACAATTAATGATGATCATCGAGGCGTTTGTTTAGTGTGAGGAAGCCTAAATAATGTGATATGTAATGCAGATGTGCTTGAAGCAATACTTTTGGACAAACTTTACAATTTTTTTTTGATGGACAGCTTTATAGTATTTGATAGAGTGTCCGGTAACGTTTTATAGTCCAGGGGTTGGCAATGGATAATGCAATGGATGGTTAATATGAGGAAGTTCTTTTGTGTCATGAATGTCCTTAAACCCGAACGTAATCTCGATATTTCTGGAGCACTGTCTGTGCAGAAACTAGAATGGTTTCTCTACATGATGTTGTGCATCTCTCTTCAAATTTCGTTGTATGTAGCCCAGCATTAATGGAGTTCTCTTTTACATTTAGTGCTTCTTTTAATGGAAGGCCTCATCGATATTAAATACCTAATAAATAAATCACTATCGATTAATGTGCTCTCTTTTTGTATTTCTATGTTTCCAAATGCGAGTCTTTTTTATTATTTTTTTTTAAGAATTAGAACTCTGGGACGTGTTGTCATATCTTCGCACAGATAGAATAACCTGCAGTAATGGAAGATCCTATTTTCCTGTTTATCCTGTTTATGTTTTATACGATGCGGATTGTAGTGGAAATTCAAAGCTTTAGCAATATACAGTCTAATTGATTTTACGTGTGAGAGCTTGTATGTTTTTTAGTATAAGAGATAGAAGAAAAGTATAATAATCAAAAATACTTTACTCTAATTATTAACTGTGTTATATAATCATAGATGCAAATTACACAAAAATAAAAGTGCATCACAAAACAGTATTATCTTTTTAAATACAAGGGGTATGTTTCTTCTAAATATTCTTAAAGAGCTTGAAATTCTCTTTACAATGATACCAAAAAAATTATCATTATACCCTGTGTTAACTTTTGTTCTGAAGAAAATATTTAAACCATTTTTGGTACAAAGCTGGAAGATTCTTTAAACTATCGGGTAGATTACAATTCAATATTCGAAACCGTCAAAAAAGTTTTGAAAAAAATATTTTTGTGAAAGCGTTTTCGTGGCGCTATCATTTCTAGCAGGCTTTGTTTTAAAAATAAATAACGAAAGCTCCTCGAAGCTATGACTAAATTAGTGTTTGGAAGACAGAGCATGTAATCATTTATTTATATAAAAAAGAAACCAAACGTAGAAACTATTAAAGCACAAATAACTCAACAAATTACCAAAGATTATCAGCAATTATCAAAGGAATTGTTCAAAGTGTTTTCCTTCGACTGTTAGACTGTCCCAAGCGATCTTGAAAATTTTTTCGAGAGTTTTGTGAAGTTCGCACTGTAATGGGTTTACAAGCTTCAGTTATTCCTGCCCTTAATTCCTCCACAGTTTCTGGTTGACCTCTTATGAGGTCGTCAACTTGTGTTACTAAATGCCCCCCATAAGAAAAAATCGAGTTTGGTGTTAGGTCAGGACATCGAGTAGGGCACTGGAATGGTCTATATTGGCAAATCCAACTATCAGGAATTGTTTCGTTTATAAACTCTTACGATGGCAGCAGAATGGGCTGGTGCTCCTTCCTGTTGAAAGCTGCATTGCATCTCAAAGCACCCACCTGCTTATGCTGGTTCAAATTTCCCTCAATAAAAAATGGCCCTACTAAGTGGTTTCCTAAAATTCATACAGTAACAACATACGAGTTGTAATATTTGAGTATTATAGTTTTACTCGGAATAGAACGATCGGAATATGCATTAGCAAAATTCTGGCTGATTTCTCTACTGGACAAAACTTTAATGAATGCTGTTACAAGTTCAACAAATTCTTTAGTTGTAAAAACAGGACATTTTTAAACAATTGTTCACAATAACATGGTATTTGCCAGAATTGGTGAATAAAATGAGGTTTGTAAATTTTTGATCTGGCAAATTATGTATGTTCATTACCTTCAAGTTTGAAGAGTAAAATTAGTCAAATAAAACTGCTTGTGGTTGTTCAAACAGTATGCATTCTATCGTCTTATTGGTGATTTATTACAATGGCAATTAATTTCGCCAGGTATCTTTAAAAAATTAGTACTAGTATGTCAAAAATGGTAAAAGCCGTAATTTAAGTTAAAAGGAGTGCAATTAAATATTAATTTTATTTATTACTATCTTATTTAAAATATAAATAAAGTTTAATATTGTTTTTACTTTTTTTATAATAATAATAATAATAATAATAATAATAATAATAATAATTTCTTTATTGTTACACCACCAAATGCAAGCATCAACAACAAATAACCGTCAGCAGCAAATATAATACATATATGCAGATGGGGCAAACAAAGGGCCGAATTCAGATAAATCTGCTTTTCAATCCGGCCGCCCAAACATGTGAAAAAAAAAATACTTATTGTGAAGACTGAGACTTATACATACATACATACATACCAATTTAATTAATGCAGTGCTTGACAAGAACAAAAAGAAAAACCAAAAAGAAAAAAAATCAGAATTGTGTTGCCTCAAACCGCGGAAGTACTCACCAGACCATAGCGTCAAGAAGCATCCTGATACGTGCACGGAAAGAGAAGAAACTCAACTTCTGCAGTGAAACCGGTAGATCATTGTATAAACGCGCAATGTTAAAGCTAAATGATCTTTCAAACAAAGAGGTGCGATGGGTTGGCGGCGTAATAGCATGCGGAAACCGAATATTGATGTTATGCACATCAGTGCGAAACCTGATTCTTAGATAAAGATACGGCGGTGTTTTAAGATTTATAATTTTGTGAAAGAAGCAATACATATGAAACCGACGTCGTTCTTTCATATTAAGCCATCCCAACGTTATAAATTTATGAGAAATATGGTCATATTTTTTAATTCCACATATAAACCTAATACAACTATTCTGTAATTTTTGTATTCTGTGTGCCGTACAAACGTCCAAGCAAGGACCATAAACTACATCGCAATAATTGAAGTGCGAGAGCACCACCGCGTCACATAACAGTTTTTTGGTATCCACCGATAGATAATCTTTATGAGCGTAAAGCTTCTTCAAATTGGAATAAGATTTCCTAATACAGTGCCCCACATGTTCTTTAAATCTAAGTTCTGAATCCATGTACAACCCTAGGTTTCTGACCGTATTGAGACACTCCAGAGGCATATTATTAATTTCGAGCTGCAAGGTTTGAGTTGCAAAGTCAATGTCAGCTCTTTTACCAAAAACAATAACGACGGTTTTCTTAGTATTGATGTGTAAAAAATGGTTAGCTGACATGTTGACAATGTTGGCAAGATCAGAGTTAATGATAGCTCTGGCAGCAGTCAAGTCTTCACGATGAAATGAGTAATATATTTGAGTATCATCTGCGTAGAGGTGATAAGAGCAGTGCTTAAGGGACTTATGAAGCTTGGATGTGTAAATTGTGAACAAAAGAGGCCCCAGAACAGATCCTTGAGGTACGCCACTATGCACAGGCAAAGTGTTGGAAGTCTTGTTATTCATTACTACCTCTTGACATCGGAATGAAATGTAGCTCTTCATTAATGCTGATGCGTCATTACTGAAACCCAGTGATTTTAAAATAATAATAAGTAGGTCATGATTAAGAGTATCGAAAGCACGCGAGAAATCCAGTAAAATCAATGCTGTAATTTTACCTGAGTCAGTAGCACCGCAGATATCATCTACAACAGAAGACAACGCAGTAGCACAGCTGTAATGTGGTCTAAAACCAGATTGGCAAGAGGGAAGAATATTGTGATTGTTAATGTATTCCCTGATTTGAATTTCTAATAATTTCTCGAAAATCTTGGACATAACACATAAGATGCTAATGGGACGCAAGTCGGCGTACACTTCAGGTTTCTTATTTTTTGGCAACGGGATAATGCGTGACTTCTTCCAAACACTTGGAAAGGAGCCAGAAGATATTGAACTGTTGAATATGTGGGCCAAAAAGGGAAGAAGATGGGGACAGCAAAGTTTAATATGCTCTATGCCAATTCCATCACAGCCAGTTGAGTTGGATGAAATCCGACGTATTACATGAAATATCTGATCCTCAGTTACTGGCTTAAAATAAAAAAGATCACGAATATTGTTTTTAGCCACCTCCCCCAAGTAGTAGTTGACAGTATCAGGGTTAGCAGAAGCTGTGGAGGAGCACAATGAACTAAAATAATTATTAATTGCATCAGCGTTAAGTAGATTGGGAGGTAAAACATTATTCCTCGAAGGCGCAGACACAATGTCTAAATTTCTAAAATCTTTCCACATATGCTTTTGATTAGTGTTTCGGACACGATAATCAAGATAAGCCTTTTTTCCCGTCTGATAGCGCTCGTTGTAACATTTCTTAAGGATTTATAATATGAGAAATGAGCAGGATTCCGCGTGCGCTTATACTTGCTAAAGGCTTGATCCCTCAGCTTCTGCATGTCCTTGATCGTATCGGTAATCCACGGTTTGTAAACCATTCCAGTTCTGCATGTTTTATAAGGAGCATGGGCATCAAGAAGACTGGTTAGGAGCGAATTAAAGACACCAATTTTATCATCAATATCTTCAGAATCAAAGACAAGATAAAATGGAGCATTGACCAGATCTGCATAAAAGGCATCATAATAAAAATTTTTGAAGTTCCTAAATGTTTTCAGTGGCCGTTCAGTGCGTAAAGGTGGTAAAGATAAATCACAGGAAATAGAGAAGTGATCAGAAAAATTATGAATTGGTCGCACTAAGCTATTCAGGGTAATATCAGTATTGCTTGTGATTATAAGATCGATCAATGAGACAGAATGTTCCGTTACTCTGGTGGGATCGGATATGATCTGTGTGAGACCGTAAGTACCTAACACTTCATTAAAGGAAAGAACGTTAGAGTTGGAATCATCGAGCAGATTAATATTAAAATCACCGACGCACAGGAGCTCATCACACAAAGGTAAAGTTAATGCTATACAATTTTCAAAATCATCTAAAAAGGTATTAAAACTATTATTAGGTCTTCTATATACAACACCAAGAACAATTGTTCTGTTTTTTACAGAAAATTTAATCCAGACTTGTTCAAAAGCATTAGTAACCGGTGTGTCAATCACAGAGTAGTTATAATTGAAAATTAGCTACCTGGACTATAACTACATTATTTCCAAGTAAATGTAATGACATTTTGAAATAGGTATATGAAAAACTCCTTAGCAACAGCTTAGTTTTCAATTATTGTTTTGTAGTTATGTAGGTAATAATTACAAATTAGAACATTTAGCAAATCGAAAGTGTCGCAGCACTACTGGCACCTTCAATCCAGCTAGCACAACGCTGGAATACATTAATGAGTGTGGCCTAAAAAAAAACAAAAGAAAATGTGATCTTCTTTTAGAGTAATCTATTCGGCCTCTATTGTGACTTGCTACAGACCAGCGTTATTGCAGTTTTATACCAGACACTAGAAGATTTTATCTGGGTTTGATATTTAATGCATTTAATAAATAATATGAGAAAAATTGTTTTTCTTGTTTTGCACTAATCAAATTAAGTCAGGTTCGATAATTAACAATTATGTATGTTGCTATAATGATGTTCTTAAATAGTATAATGGTTACTTCTATGTTTATTTTGGACAACATTGTAGTTTATTTATATCTACTCAATTGATAAAAAATTGATAATTTTGACCGGACAAAAAAACTACACCTAAATTTATCGTGTGCAAAATATGATATAAATAATTAATAATTTCCTGTGTTGATAAAATAATTCGCGAGGAAAGTAGTATGGATTGCACTATATCATTGTAGTGACAGACGGGTTAACATAAAATAAAAAGTATGGGGAATGTGTATTTGAGTTGTCTTATATTATCGTGCTTAGTAACAGTTTATTGTAACAGACAATGTTTCAACTGTACCTACCGATAATGGTTGTGACTTGGAGAAACCGAAAACCAGAATAACCTGTGATTCTAACATGAATCAACTAAGCTGCATTAAAATGGATTATACAGATAGATATGTATGGTGCAAAGAAGACTATAAGACAATGTATTCTTGACGAAGAAGCCGTGATAGACCAGAATTTCCTAATATGCGACGAAGATCTTTGTAATGGACCTGCTTTTTCATCTTCAGCTACTATGTTTAAGTTTGTAGGACTCACTTGCATATTAGTTCTGCAATTTTTGTATGATATATGTAGATACATAGTATATTGTTGTGATATACAGGGTAAGGCAAATGTGTGGGAACACCAGATTTTTGGCAAAATTGTGGGTTCTATTAAGAAATAACCTTAATAAAAGATTTTGTAGTATTTTTAGTCTACTCTATGACCTACTTTGATTTTTTATTTCCATAAGCACAGTACCGGACACACTGCGTCTTATTCTGCTGTTTATCCAGTCGATCTTTAACTCTAGTGTCGGCTTAAAGGATTGGCTTCAATTTAGCTGAACGATAGCCAATCTCGGCTTTCTGGTGACTTCTTCTATTGTCGTTAAATAGTATAAATTCTGTATCTTCCGGCTTCATGCTGAGACTTGATCTGCCAGAAGCTTTTACTGTGGTCTTCTGCTATTTTTGGGATATCTTTCTGTAACCTGGCCGATTGTTCATCCACACATTCTTGGATGAATGCATTCTTCTCTCCGTTGATTTCCTAGTGCACCAGTTTCGAGATATGACATCATCGGTAGTTTTTTTTAACGGATCAGCTTGTATATTTTCGGTATTTTTTGCCTTTTAAGGATCATAAATGTCTTATTACCATATTCAACACGCTTGTGGTTTATAATCTGCTGTATGGCTCTGTGATTTGGAACCCCATGTATAATGTTTACATTGATAGAATTGAATCGATACAAAATTTTTTTTTAATTTTTGACACAAATTTGGAAGCAATTTTGGTTGCTTATAATTTATTATCATTAAAACATAGAAGGTTAATTGCAGATCTATTGATAATATACAGGGTGGGGCATTAGTCCAAACTTTCCTGTATTATAAGAAAAATGTGAAAATGTTATTAAGATAACTGATGAAGCGCACGGAGGACTATAACCTAAAAATATTTTCAACTATACAGGGTGACAAATAAACACAGGGTAAACTAAACTTACTTTATTTTAAACGGAACACCCTGTATATTTTTGCTGTTTACGATTCTTCTAGGTCTTACCTTTATTATAATATAGGGTTTTGCTATGTTATTCAGTTTACTTTAGAAGATATGGGAAGTTTTGCATTAAATTAATAACAAAGTTGGCGCCTCCTACCGTACTACGGCTTCCACATAAAATAATTCATTTGCGCTAGAAACATTTCTAAGGTGATCTCCTTTCATCAGAAATTATTTATTTATCGAAGTGTGGTTCAACAAAGTAAAGTATTATTTATTTTATATTACAAAATGTGCCACAAAGTAACGGCTAAAACCATCGATTAATTACAGAATTATTATTTATTATTATATTATTATGTATTTATTTTTATGGTCTCTCTATGGTCGTAATCAGTCAATTCCTGGTGCCGTTGCGCATAATATAGATGCATTCATTTTTCTGTTTAAACGGTATTGGTTCATTTAGATTTTTCATCATTCATAGTTTCAGTCCGACAAAACCGTAGCAAAAAATTTTCAAAAGGTTCTGTTCTTGGTTGTCGTCTACTAGAGACTTGCTGATGATAAAGTCTTCTTGCGAGCAAAACATTCTTATTACTTCCTTCCAACACAAAAACCATATCAATCTATACTTGTAAACAGCAATAAAATTATTCTGTTATATCAAAACTTCAAGCTCGTTAATAGCATCAATATCAATATTCTCATTCAATTCTGTCTATAATAATACTTAATGTGTAATAACTACAATAGTTTCGCGAGTAGTTTAGATATTTTTGACTTGTCGCTGTCTGCATTCAGGAGTTCAGTGATCGGTCTTTTTCAGGGATAGACTTTTCTGTTTTTTTTAAATCTTTTTTGTATTTTAAGGCATAGTGTTAATCTTACCACACTTTCATTTTACTTACTGCTATCGCTTTTGTTAGTTATATAATTTTTTACTTTTTCTTAAGTTAGTTCGACTTTGGCTGATGTTTCGTTTTTGTATTGTACTTTACCATGTATTACGTGGAAATTTCTTTCCCGAATATTAAATAAAATAAAAAATAAAATAAAAGATGTTTGAATAGAGACAATTTCAAAAATTATAATGATATACAGTTTATATCTTATAACGTATTAGAAAAGGTTAGGTAACAAGAAAATATTGAAAACAAGACAATTCATAATAAATGTTCAAACTGATGACCTTCAGCAGCCTGACAGCATCCCAGTCTATAAACGAAGGACCTTAATGAGTTCTGAATCACGTTTTGTGATATTTCTTGAAAGGCCATCGTAATCCGATCTTCCAACTCTTCGAGCGATTGAGGTTTAGTCTTTAGGCATTTGGTTCCAAATGTCCCCACCAGAAAAAACCTAAAGGATCAATATATCCTCTTCGACCTATCCAACGCTGTGGAAATATTACATTTAGATCTGCTAATTCCCACTATTGAACGCCTATTTTCGTTAAATGGAAACTATCTGGCACTAGTGTGTATGACTGGCAATAATAGTGAGTAATTTCAATATTTTTATCTTTGTTTTAAAGGTTTGCATGGCGACACAAAAATACGAATATTTTTTATCAGATGTACCTGTTCCCACATATTTGCCTAATCCTGTATATTAATGTACTTGCTTGGTAAATGTAGTGTTTTGTATTTGCATATTGTACCAACAGTTTTTCAAGCTTATGTTTGTACATCAGACTGAAAATGTTTATCTAGCAAACATAGTAAAAAATTTCTATTTTACGTGTATAGATGCAATTAATATTTGAGTACATTTAACTACCGTACATATGTGATAAAAATGATTTAACGGAGGGAAATATATATTTTTCGGGGACCGTTATTATCATCAGTCCAATGGTTTCGGACAAAATGCCGCTCGTGAATGTCACGATACCGAAATTTATGACCGGGGATTTTTGCAGTTGCTCGTCCACTACTGTAGTAAAAAGACCAAACAACCCTCCCCACCCCTCAGTATATATTGACTCCCCCATCTATATATAAATACATACATGTCTGTGTACTATGTATATCTTCCACTTCCGTATCACCCCCTGAAATTAACCCGACCAACTGTAAATAATTAAGTGGAATGTTTACTAAAACGTATATGAATAATGAATATCTGATACACGATAAACCTTGAAGTGTGATTAATAGTATAGTGCGACACACCGTTATTAATATTTATCGGTCTTGCCGGTAATACGTAGGAATTGAGGGGAAGTACCCAGCCACCCGGTTTTCCATAATAGTTTCGGTAATTTCGCACGTGATGTACGCACGTATACGTCACGTATTACAGCGGTGTGGAACCTAGAGCATCATCAGCGGTGCCATCTCCCTTGAACCGCGCCACTATCTCCATTACGGATTATGGTCGTAAATTTGTGAATACGCGCCACTAACACACGCCGTTGTTAGATATTCCAGCGTTTATTTTACACGCAGTAATTGTTATTGGGATGTTTGCATCGTCTGTATGTGTTGCGTGCATAAGGGCGCGTTTATATCTATACCCAATAGCTTGTCTGATGTTTCATTTATTAAAAGCTTTATACACGTTATGCGAACCTAACGGTTTACTTTGATGATGGTGAGTTCACTTGTTTCATGCCGGTGCTTTTAGTGAAATAGTGCAAGCAGAAAAGATAGATGTGTAATAATATATGTAGGTATCTAGCCATTGAGTTTATGACGCTAATTGTATTGCATGGTACCGCGTACTGGGTGAGTTACGAGAAAGACAAGAATTATTTGAAAATTTGTTTTTTAATGGACATTTCCATATCATCATTATAATAAACTTGCAATTAAATAAGGGTATAAGAATCCTAAGGAAAAAAAAGCCTACACATTAATATGTACATGTTTGGGGAAAGGAGGACGGAGAGGAGGAGAGGTTGGCTTTGAGGAAAGGTGTCTCCTCCGAAGAGAAAGCGTATCGCAACAGATTGTCAATGTTCGTAAGCAAAGTACCGGACACCATGCATTTTATCCTGCTGTTTATCCAGTTGATCTTTGCCTTCGCTTTCTTTAGCAGCTTAAAAGATTGGCGTTGACTTACATTAACGGTAGCCAACCTCAGCCTTCTACTGTTCAGGTCAGTTTACTTCAGCATTAGTGTCTACCAAGCTTTGTTTGAATACCGCCAGGACTTCTTTCATTGTCGTTAAGTAATCTACAGAGGGTGGTTTTAAGGAAAGTTGTCTCCTGTGAAAATAGACGTCTTATTCTGCTGTTTATCCAGTTGATCTTCGTCTTTGCTCTCTTTAACATCTTACAAGATTGGCGTTGACTTAGCTTAACGATAGCCAACCACAGCCTTCTGCTGTTCAGGTTAGTTTAGTCGCCTTTCCTTAGATCTTTCGGCTTTATGTTGAGACTTGATTAGCCAATTCTTCTTATATTCTTTTCCTTCTTGACAGAGGCTTGGTTGTCTTTTCTAGGCTATGCCCTTTTAGAAGCTTTTACTGTTGTTTTCTGCTATTTTTAGGAAAGCTCGATCTTACCTGATAGATCGTTCATGCACACATTCTTGAAGGAATGCTTTTTGTCTCCGTTGGTTGGCCATGACAGAGGTGTCTCTTATTTGCAGACGCCATGGTGTTTTGAATATGTTACCCTGTTTGATCTTATGATATTATTGAGATCATATCATTTGGCTGCTCTTCGGTTCTCGAATTCTCTTCCGTGCAGAAAGGTTGTGGTAGCTAACATTTTGATCATCTTGTCGTGATCTTCTTCCAAGATCAAGAAGAAGATCACGATAAGATGATCAAAACGTCAAGTAGCACAACCTTACTACACGGCAGAGAACTCGAGAACGGAAGAGCAGCCATCAACAGCGGCCGTAAAAGCCTGAAGACTACTTTGTCATATCACTTACATTTTGTAGTTCCTTTAAGTAATTTTTAACGTTCTTGGAGATGATCTTCTGCCTTCTAATCGCAGCCATTATAGTTTTGACATTTATGCGTTTCTTCAACGACTTCCCTTTGACTCCAAAGACACTGAATTCACAATCCACAAACACTCTATAAATCCTTTGCAGTGTGGTGGCGGCTATTTCTCGATTGCTCTTTGACGATTGTTGTCAGAGTTATCCTGACAGGCGGCTATGTTTATTGGAAATATCAATTCGTTGCTCTACGTTATTGTTAATACGAGAAACGAAATGAAATCATCATTTTTAAAAGAAAGTGTCAACTAAGACACAAAACGAACAAATCTAAGATGTATACATCGAAAATAATAGAGCCAGCATTAAACCCAGTGGAACACCAGCAGTACACCTAGACAGAAGAGTCCAGATTTCTAGTAGACTGACTAATATGTTGGGGAATGATACCATGTTTTCTACAACGGATAAGGTACTACGTCTTCTTCTTTATGTCTTTCACCGCAATTTTAATTAATTTCACAGTGTATTTTGTGTTTTAACTCGTGATGTGTACAGCTTAAAGGTCTCTTCAGTATAACTAATTAATATTAATGATACTTATTACGAAATTATGTTCTTTGACTGTTAGTTTCCTGCTCTTATTCGTAAGTTTTTTCTAATTTTCTTGTAGAATTACCTTCTGAAGAAGAATTTAATAAAATTCCAAACCTTAAGGTTAAGATAAATGAGTTTTATTTTCTTTTAAAAGGATTTTTCCATTGGCTGCTAACCCCATTAATTCTACCATCATCTTATTTACCTTTAGTTAAATAGTTTTTCAAAAAGTTTCCTTCTAAAAGGTTCAAACCAGTGTAATTCAGGATAAACATAAGTATATCGTGATTTATTGCATCAAAAGTCTTGGAGATATCCAAAAGGACGAAAATTATCATCAATTAACTTAATCATATCTCTCTTACCTTGGTCAGATGTAGGGCAATGTGCGTGGGCCAGGGTTAGAATCCTGTCGGAGAGGCTTGTAGCATGTTTCGTTAGATCATCTGCTAGATCTGCTTGAGCTATTATCCATAGCCAGCACATAATTAACAATACAACATTCTTTTTGAAGAGGTGATATTGTTGCAGTGATGATTTTGACAAGCAATACAGTGTAGGAAGCTGCTGCAGCTGCACCCATCACAAGAAAGCCATTGACAGAACGTCGAATGGATTGATGTATTTACAGCAGAAATTCTCTGATATCAGAGTTGCTAAATTGAGGAAGAAACATGACCACAAATTAGATAGTTAAGGGATGATGTCAATTCTATTGAACTGTTAAGTGATGTTGAAAAAAGGAATCACAAGATTAAAAAAAATTTCTGTGTCGCCAACTTTAATCTGTAATTCTTCAGATCAATCACCTAAAATAAAAATTCACAGCATTATCTGAAAAGCTTTTATTGCCATCGAATAATAGTGACATTCACAATTTTCCTTTGTTCCTTTGTTGCATTTTCCTACCGTCAACTAACTCCTACCAATATATCTATACCGCGGCAAAATCAATTTCGAATTCTACAACTAAAAGCGGCGAGAGAACGCCTTATATTTTATTATTGAATAAATACTTCCCGGGGTTTCTTTCGCTTTTGTGTTGGAAGTTAAAATGGTTAAATTGTTCGGCTTAAAGGGATTCGGTCCTCTTTGATGTAGAATCCCCCGTGTAGGTGTTAGAACGAAGGGTCGGACGCAAGTGGAAAAAGGTACAGAAGGCCTATGCTTGTTTGGGATCTCTCTCGAGGCCGAATGTTGGCAGTCTCCTCCAGACCTGTTTATAAGCCGTGACATCGAAAATTTAGAATATAAACATGATTCGAAATTGCGCCGGGACGGACGAGCTGGAATTGTGGTGATTCTCGTGCGGTTCAGAATCTAAATAGAATTTGTATATGTATCGAGTGAATGTGATATGTTTCCGAGAGGATGATAGATTGTGGTTGCGGATACTGAAATATATTTTGCGGCTGTCGTCAAATATTATCCCTTCGAGTTTATTGTAACATTTAATTTTCAGTTTGGATCACCCTGTATATGAAATACGTTAAGTTAACGATCTTTGTCTTTTTTGTATGTTGTTCGATGTAACGAATTTGTAAAATTGGGTTCCTAATTTGCGGGTCCGATCAATTTCCTGGCAAATGACTATAATCTCTTTAATTCTCATGTATGTAAATACATGTGTGTGTACCTAAGAATTATTGTGGGTGTTTTATATCCATATGGTAATTTTTAGCGTGGTATTAATTTCGTGAATTTATTTTCGCCGCATACTGGAGAGCTGAAGAGCGAAAATTTATAAACCATGACACAGTAATGTCGATATATGGTTTTCCTATAACTACATTCGATTTAAGGTGTATAGTAAAGTCATATCTTGAACATTGTGGGAGAAAGGTTGCTTGTTTCCGAAATAACTTTCCAGTACCTGACTGGGCTAAATCGTTTATGAAGCGATATGATCAAATTCTTACTCAAAGGATAGCCAAAAATATTTCCCACAGCAGAACTGCCACAGATGAGGCTGTAGTCAATGATTTTTTTAATGAATTAGAAAAAGAAACAGAAGGAGGAGATGTTGCAACTTGGTGCAACATCTGAAATTATGATGAAACGAACTTGGTAGATGATCCAGGTTCCAAAAAAATTTTGACAAAAAGGGGAACTAAATATCCTAAAACCATTAGAAATGCTTCAAAGGCTTGTACATCCATAATGTTTTGTGGTAATGCAGAGGATCAACTTGCTCCTTTGTACGTAAATTACAAGTCTGAAAAACTGTGGTCTACATGGACCGAAAATGGACCGACGGGAGCAAGATATAACCGTACAAAATCGGGTTGGTTTGACCATCAATCGTTGGAAGACTGGTTTACATCATTTTTACTTCCAATTAAAAAAAAAAACAAACCGGAACAAATGTCATCATTGGTGACAACCTAAGTTCCCATATAAATCTGGAGGAGGTCTATGCCAAGCAAATAACATCAAATTCATAGCATTACCCCCAATGTAGCCATTCGTCCCGATACGTCGGGACATGTCACCGTTATTAACAGTGGTGTCCCGACAAACTAGAAAATGTCCCGACAAACATATTCGAGCGCAGAGCTACAAGTTTTTAAAAATTGATAAAGCACCATCTAGTGAGCGTTAGGGCAACTAGCCTTAGAGATATGTATGTTTTACTGATCGACTGGTAGCCTAAAACTTGCTAAAACTAAACTTGAGTTGAGTCAGGGAGAGGTGGAGAGCGGCGCCGCACAGTGATTCCACACTGAAAAACAAGATGTTCAAAACTGGCTACAGCCTACATTTCATCACCGATTTCCAATTTTTTATTTTTTACATAGGTACTCTAGAGATATTTTACAACAATCGCTCTTTGCCTGTTTTTCGATATCCTTCTCTAAAAATTAGCGGCATAACCTCAAATATTGAAAAATCACGTTTTGTGCTCATAATACGATGAGTTTTTGATTAAAAAAAATTTAACTGATAATAATTACCGGAAAAATTGTAAATGTCCCGACGGGCCCTTGGGGATTTATGGCAATCCTACCCCAATGCCACCCACTTGCTTCAGCCTCTAGATGTGGCCTACTTCCGATCAATGAAAGGTATGTGGCGAAAAGTTCTCGATGAGTGGAAATAAACTTCAAAGGGTAGTAAATGCTCATCCATACCTAAAGATGAATTCCCAAGTCTTTTGAAAATTCTAATGAAACGACTCGTGACAGACCCAGATAATTTAATTGCAGGCTTTAGGAAAACTGGCATTGTACCTCTTGATAGGACTAAAGTGCTGTCTCGTTTATACAGTCAAATGGCTGATAAAGAAAATATCTCTCAAGCAGTTGGCGAGACTTTCCTGGCTAAACTGGAAAAAAGAAGTACTCAAGCAGCTAATCCTGTCCGGAAGAAAAAAAGAAAACGGTTAAATGCAGCGCCTGGAAAAAGTATTTTAGCTTGTGATCTAATAGGGATCACTAAAAATAGCGATCGACTAATCTGTACTTTTACAGATAATGTAGACGATCCAAATCCTTCTACATTAGGAATATCGAAGAAAAAAATTAAGCTGCATTCAAAAGGATTTGAAGATGCTAGCTCTGAGAGTGGGCATGAGGAGATTGTTTTTGATGAATCTGATGACGGCGTTGGGGTTCACGAAGAATTCTCGGAATTATATGAAGAACACTGTAGTGAAGAGAAAAATGAAGAAAGAAAACATAGAACAATATGCGAAAGTAGCAAATATTAATTACATAACAGTTGGTGATTAGGTATGTTATATTTACTTACGAAGACAATTTATATTTTGGCCAAGTTACATTTAAAAATAATGAAGTAGTTCGTATAAAGGATTACACCCTAGAAGATATTTTAGTAAAAATAAATAAACCAAAACAAATCTCACTCAGAGGAATCCTTGTAGTAAACGAAATAGACAAAATGTTACTTAATTTTTAATTAAATAGCAATAAATAATCGTGTTCGTTGTTTAGTACCTACTTTCCCAATATTTTCAAGGTTTGCTTCATTTAATATGAATTCTTAACTGGGAAATCACTATAAAAATTTTAGCTTGAAAAAGGCCACTGTGGGCCGAAACGTAGCAAACATAGCTAATAACTATTGATTAAAAAAAACCGTAATTTGCTCAATTTGGCATTTCTTGTAGAGCGTTAGAATCCTTAAATTACACAATAAGATCACTTTAGCGAGGGTATCAGTGCATAAGGGCATACCAGGCAATGAAATAGTAAACAAGATGGCAAGAAAGAGTTCTGAAACAACATTAGCTGGACCTGAACCGGACCTGGCGATAACTAAGATCACCTCATACACGTGGTGCAGTAGGTGAGTTGATCACAAAAGCATTCTAGGTACACTGGAACAACGTTAAATGGCAAATACGTAGCAAACG